>CAUYRT010013195.1:0-66870 GCA_963574885.1 Lepilemur ruficaudatus | reverse complement strand
AGTTGGCCAATTAATTTCTTTCTATTTATAGTAGAGACGGGGTCTTGCTCTTGCTCAGGCTGGTTTCGAACTCCTGACCTTGAGTGATCTGCCCGCCTCGGCCTCCCAGAGTGCTAGGATTACAGGAATGAGCCACCGTGCCCGGCCCACAAGAAACTCTTAACAGTGGTTTCCTCCTGGGTGGAAGTAGAAATTCGATAGTGGACTTTGACTTTTCCCTTTATAACCTTCTGTTCTATTTGAGTATATTGCATATATATAATTGTGTTTTTGCCATGAGTATATATTAATATTTAAATGAAGACCAAAAAAACCCAGAAAAATAGAAAGGAAATATAATCAGATTTTGGCAATAGTTATTTTGGGAGTAGTGGAATTATGGGATTACTAAACTGCTTCTCATTACATTTTTCTATGCTTTCTAAGTTTTCTACGGTGAGTTTATAGTTTTATAATCAGAATTAAAGGCAAAAATCACTTCAACTATCTCCCCTGGGCTGGTGGCGGTAGGGGAGAAGCAGGTGACCGTGTCCAAAGGGTGAAGGGAGCATGGGATGGAACCGGGCAGAGGCAGTTGTATTTTTGGAGCATGTGGCTCCTGCTGAGTCAACTAACTTGTTTGGCCCCAGCCTGCCGGTGGAGGTAGGAAATGCTCCCACTCATGCCTGGTTCATTCTTAGTCACCCTCTGGGAGAGTAGGGTAGAGTGTAGGGGCAGGAGGCTAGTTGGGAGGAGACTCCAGCAGCCCCTGGAGCCTCCTAGGCAGAGAGGAGAAGAAGTCTAGGACCCAGGCATCCTAGCCACCTGGCATCGGCACCTTGGCGCTAGCAGCAGCTTGGAGTGAGCAGGAAAAGTTGGGGGAGGGATACTGGGAAAATACCCTTTGGCCTTTGGCAGGCACCACTGCCTCCTCGCAGCTCCTGTGGAAGCTGTTGTGAAAATTAATTACCGTTTGTGCAGGGCTTTGAGATTCTCCAGATGAAAGACCCAGCAGAAGGAGAGTCATGATGAATAGGTGTTTATGGTATTGACTTTCATCCCAAACACCTGTCATGACAATCACGTGGCCCTCCTCTACCCTCCCACAACCTGGACATCCTGGCCTCAAAGAACCAAAAGTTGACCAGCCTGAGCAAGAGCGAGACCCTGTCCCTACTAAAAATAGAAAGAAATTATATGGACAACTAAAAATATATATAGAAAAAATTAGCCGGGCATGCCTGTAGTCCCAGCTATTCGGGAGGCTGAGGCAGGAGGATCGCTTGAGCCCAGGAGTTTGGTTCCTGTGAGTTAGGCTGACGCCACGGCACTCTAGCCTGGGCAACAGAGTGAGACTCTGTCTCAAAAAAAAGAAAAAAAAAAAAGAAGAACCAGAAGTTGAGCATCAATATTGACTCAGTCCTGAAGGGGGAGGAAGGAAGGGGAGGGGGCAGGTGATCCCCCATCATCCTGCATTTCAGATGAGTAAACTGAGGCACTCCATTCCCCCTAGAGGTTAAAAGGAGGAGATTGTGATGAAGCCTAGGATACTGAGGAAGGAAGCCTTGGAGAGAGAGGTTTTGGGTTACTCTCGGCCAGGCCCTGCTTGTACCATCATCCCAGAGCCCAGGACTCTGCCCTGCTTTTGGATGGAAGAACAGGAGGAATTCTAGAATTCTCTGGCTCAGGCCATTACTCTGCCTGCCAGTACCAGGCAGATTTATCCTCTATATGCTCAAGCAGATGGAGTTCATTCCAAGTTCTAATTCCTCTAGCAAGACGAATTGCTCTTTGTTAATTGCTCCTGAACACTTTTGACCACAGCTGAATTCTGTCATCGCCTAGCTCCTGAATTTGGGTGGGAAACTCTTCTTTTCTAAGTTCTTCTCATTTTACCTTTCCTTCTTCATTTCATGCAAGAAGATAGTTGATCTGTAAAGCCACTTCGTGTGACTCTGGGCAGGTATACAGCACAAATCGGATGGAAAGAGGATCTTGAAGGGGCCAGTGTTCCCTTCCAGGAGGTTGCTTTCTCATTGGAGAGTCAGGCCCCTGCTTATAAGACGTTTAAGCAATCTAAGAGGGCAGGCAGGCACAGAAGAGGCCTGAGCCCTGAGAAGAGAGGACAGTTGTGGTCTGGAGACCCCAGGACATTTTTCTAGGACCCAGGTATGGAGGCACAAAGGGATGCAACCTAAGTGAAGACAGTGACGAGCGCATACAGCCAGAAGTGAAGGCTCACCTGAGGATGGGGCAGGCAGACAGGCACGCTGGGCAGGAGCATGCAAGGCCTTGAATGCCAAGCTAAAGAACTGGGCTTTTGTCCAGAGGTCAGTGGAAGTTTCTGAGCCAGAGAACGATACGATGTAGAGTTTGAGAGGAGGTTAAACTATTTCACCAGGAGGAAAATCTTAGCATCTCTGAATCAGCAGCTCTAACAAGGAATTCATCATCTTCCTCCTCAGGCCAGCCCCTGACTTCTATTTCAGCTAATGACACGTCAGGGCCTGTAGCCTCCCCGGTGCTCTCTGACACACTACTCAGTTTTATTTTTTTTCACAGCACTTGTCACCTTCGGAAATGATCTTATGGACTTGTTTACTTCCCTTTTCTCTGTCGCCCCATAAAATATGTAAGCAAAATAGGGTAGGTGGGTGTTAGTTACCTGTTTTGTTCACTGTTGCATCTCTAGCACCTGTGACAGTACCAGGCCAGTGGCAGATGCTCACCGTGTATTTGTGGAATGAATGAATAGATGGATTGATGAATGGATTAATGTCACCACTGTTTTCTCAGTTACCTGGGCCCCAAACCCCATGGTGATGCTTGATTCATCCTTCCTCCTCCTCTGCAGCAGAATCTAGTCATTTCCATGTCTCATCTATGGATATTATCTCTGCTCACCCCCAACCCCCGCACCCCCGCCTTTGCATCTCCATCTCTACCCTCTCAAACAACTCTAAGTTCCTTGGGGCACAGACTGCTCACCATCATCCCCCCATGGGGTTGTGGGCCTTGGCAATGACAATTCTCACTGATCCAATCTTTACAGCTTTCCAAGTACTTTTCGTATCATCCTGATATACCTAGGGCAGATTCCGGACTCAGACCTCAGTCCTCAACTCTAAACAACACATGTATTCCATTGCTGTCCTGATTAATGCATAGTTTATTACGAAGGAATGAATGAGTGAATGCTGGGAGTGCTCAACATTGATTGTAGAGGGAGAAACTGGAAGTGGGAAGACCAGTTGGGGAAAGTGTTAGCTTATGTTGACACAAAAGGTCAGAAAAGAACAGGAAAGCAAGGGAGTGGGGATAGGGGAAGCGCAGGGTGGCCGAAAGCTGGGGCTGGAGAGGGCTGACTCCCTAGAGATTAGACTGCTCTCTCTCTCTCTCTCTCTCTCTCTCTCTCTCTCTCTCTCTCTCTGTCTCTCTCTCTCCCCCCCCATTATCTTGATCTTGTTCTTTCTTTCTCCCTCCCTCCATCCTTCCCTCCCCCTCCTCTTTTTCCCTTCTTTCCTTCTTTCCTTCCTTCCTTCCAGACAGGTTCTCACCCTGTTGCCCGGGCTAGAGTGCAGTGGCATCATGATAGCTCACTGCAACCTCAGTCTCCTGGGCTCAAGCGATCCTCTTGCCTCAGCCTCCTGGATAGCTGGGACTACAGGAGCATGCCACCACGCCCAACTAATATACTATTTTTTGTAGAGACAGGGGTCTTACTCTTGCTCAGGCTGGTCTCAGCTCCTGGCCTCAAGTTATCCTTCCGCCTTGGCCTCCCAAAGTTCTAGGATTACAGGCGTGAGCCACCTCACCCAGCCCATTATCTTGTTATTTAAGACATAGCCAACCTAGGAAAAGACATCAGAGATAAAGTTAAGAGGCAGGGAGATTTTGAATCCAACAGAGATGTTATTTACTAGTTTGCGAGCTTATTGTTTATAAGCAGTAAGTACTAAAAATATAAGCAATTTCACGGGGCAAAAATTACCAAGGACAAAAAATGCATAAACAAAAAATAAAATGAAAATCATCAGTTGTTTCATCATCCAGAAAAAGTCATTCTAATATTTGCATGTATATCCTTTCCGACTATATAAATAAAACCACAAATAGAAGTAAAAACACTCACATTTATATACTTATATAAATATTATGTGTACGCATACACACATTTGTCATTGTTAATAAAATGGGATACATACAGTTTTGTAACTTGCTTTTTGTTCTCTTAATAACATGTAGTGAACACAAAGGAGATTTTATAAGCCCAAAGGGCAGTTGGAAACGATAACCTTTGGGATAAACAGGAAGCCAGAAGAAGATATATGAGCATAAAGTAAGCGGTTAAGCTTCGTGGTTTTGATAAATATTATTAAAGTAAATAAATCTTAGATGTCCTGCCAGATGAGGTAATTATTAGCTCCCTATCAGCAGGCCACTAATTCATAGACTCATAGGATGTTGGTATTTGAAGGTGCCTTTGAGGTTATCGAATTCAATCTCCTTCCCTTCAGTATTGAGAAACTACAAGCCCAGAGACATTAAATAATGTGCCTAAAGAGATATGACTGGTAAACCACAGAGCTGGGATGAGAGCTGGGACTCCTAGTCCAGTGCTCTTGCCAGTAAGTACTAAAAATATAAGCAATTTCACAGGGCAAAAATTACCAAATTTAAATCTCAATGAAATACGAAGAAAGGATATAGGGAGCTATGAGAGATCCAACAGGGACATCTGACTTAGTCTGGGAGGGCTTTCCTGGGAAGGTGAAGTTTGAACTCAGAAGTAAAGGACCAGTAGGAGTTAATGAGTCGCAGGGTGAATTCAGAGGGGAAAGGTGTCCAGTCAGAGGGACTAGTGTGTGCAAAGGTCCTGAGGCAGGAGAAAGCAGAAAGCCAGAGTGGCTGGAATGGAGAATAACTGAGCATTAAATGCCATTTGCATTTATCCACACTTTTCCTTAACGTGGCCTGAGGACTAATGGACAAAAGCACCTAGTACATACCTGAAAAATCAATGAAATAGCTTCATTTTGGCTCTACCATTTACTAGCTGTGTGACCTTGGGCAAGTTACTTAATATCTCTGAGGTTCAGTTTGTGCATCTGTAAATGGAGATAATGAAAACATTTGTACACGGCTGTGATGATAATTAAACAATGTGATGCCTGTGTACCTGCCTAGGTTGGCCTGTGGCACATAGTAGGTACTTAATAAACACTTTTGATATTAGCCAAATAGCTGAGAAAGGACTCAGGCTCAATAAGAGCTTACTTCTTTTTGAACTCTGCAGGTGGCAGTGGAGGTAGGTGTTCATAAAATGTTAATGAATGACGCAAGACAGCCTAAGGGATGAGGCAGGGTGCAGATTGTCAGCCCAGGTGACACAGCCATATCTACAGGCTGGCTCACCTGGGGGTCTTGGGCATGAGGGTGCTGAAGCACAGAAGGGAGAGGATGGAGCTGGGAAAGGGGGTTGTGTGGGGCTGGGGACACTGGTCCAACTGCACAGGCCCGCTCCAGCCTGGGACAGAAAGCCCAGCGAACGGTCATCAGTACTCATGAACTCCATGAGGGTGGGGCCATGTGGTTCCTGTCCCCACCCTGAATCTAGCGGGTGCTCAGTGTTGCGCGGATGGAAGGGGGATGGTTATCTGAGCATGGGAATCCCATCCAGGAGGGTCAGAAGGGCCTGCATCTAGCCTTAAGCAATCTGTCCGTCAGTGCCACGGCTCCCCATGGAAGGGCACCGGCAACAGAACACACGGCTGACGGGAGAGGGCAGTGCCAGAGACTCCCAAGGCAAGGAGCCAGGGTGCCAGCCATGGAACTAGGGTTCCGGACAGAATCTGTTCCAGAACGAATACAGAACGTGGCAGACTCACTGAAAAGGCAAAGGAACCCCGTCTCGTGGGTGAATCCTTCTGAGCCAGATAAAGTAACAACACTGAGGATGCACGGGCTTCTCTGTTTGTATTTATACACCCATTTCATTCCATAGATGCATTGGGGTATATTTAAATAGGGTATAAAGGGTTTTTTTTTTTTTAAGGTCACTGAGGAAATGAAGTAAAAGAAAAATAAAGTTGGGAAATTGTAATGGAAACAGGGGGAATCAACACCAAAAATTCATGTTATAAACTTCTATAAAAAACTGCCAGAAGTGGGCTGAAAATTTAGTTCTGAGCTTCCTAGTGGCCTGAGCAATGAGGGGGAAAAGGGCAGTCATGAGCTCTCTAGTATTCAGAAAATAAACCACCAGCAACTCAGAGAGGTAGAACTGTTCAGAGTATTGAAACTGGGGGGGCATTTTCCCAGGATCCTCACACAAAGGAAACGGCTGGGTACACAGGGCTCCTATTACTAATAGCATACTGGATACTGGGTTGAGGTTGCTCATACAACTGTTGCCCCATCATGCCCAGCTCAGAAACTAGAGTGGACCTGAGGGGCCCACAGATGCAACTGGGAAATAGGAGAGAACTAAAATCTCTCTTCTCCCAGACACGCCTCTACCCGAGGTGACAATGGAGTCCAACAGAGGTGTTTCTCAACACCTGGGGATGAAGGAACCAAACGCTATTAGCTTGAATTCCCCACCTGGCACTGGAAGCCAGCATAAAGTTGGCCTTGGCAAAAATGGAGATGTAATTAATGAAGAGACTATTAAGTGGAAGGAGAGTTCCAGAGCCATGCCCAGCTGTGGGGCTCCACTTGGCTTCCCTCCCCTCCGGTGACTCACTGGCTTATGAGCAATCCTCATATGCCTGCCTGACTTAGAGCACTTACTCACCCTTCAGAGAAAAGACTTCAATGCAACAAAGCAGATGTCAGCAAGTGGGACGAGGCTCGGCACATCACCCCAGCCTGCACCCAGCCTCCCATTCCCTGGCCCTTCCTGCTGGAGGTCCCTCCAGCCACTCAGCACCTGGACAGGCCCACACGACGGGCAGGCTTCCGGGACATGCTCCAAGGCTGATCAGAGGCTCAGACACGTGGGACGGAGAGGGTCAGGCACAGCTAGACCAAGCCCTGGGCAAGTCTGGCCCACAGAGTTTGGAGATTAGCTCCAGAGCCCTGGAGCTGGGGGTGGGGGCTAGATCCCAGGACCTCTCCCTCCCCATCCAGTTCTCTTCTCCGTGGCTGTGCCAATGAGGGGCACGGGCTGAAGGAAATTCAGCCTCCCTGGTCTGGGCGGCCTTCTCATCTGTGGAGTTTGCAAGGAAACTGCGGAAGGCGAGCTGGGGAAAGGCAAGGCGTGAGGAGGGCAAGGCCTCCAGCAAAGCCGGGAGGGGAGGTGTTCAGAGAGCCGAGCTACCCTGGGCTCAGCTGCCGTCCTGGTATTTGCAGACACGGTGCATGCTGGGGGCTGGAGGCCCCCTTGAGCCCTCTGCAGTTGAGGGGTACAGTTGGAATCCCTGTGTCAGGTATCAGCAGACACGGATGGCATAAACCCCCACCAGTTTTCTGTTCCCCCAGGTGAGGAAACAGGCCTCAAGACTCAGGCGGGCGCAGAGGTAGAGCCAGCCATGAGAGGAGTCGGCACTGCTCCTTCCTTCCTCCACCGACGTGGAGGAAATTACTCACAGAGCCAGTCGATTCAGCCTTGGATTTAAACCCACTCATTGAGGGATTTACCTAGGAACCATTATCTGGAAGGATCAGCTGCAAGAGTGAAAGCAGGGCGGGCAGGCCCCCGTCTAGTCCACTCCCCGTCCCGTGGCCACTTCTGCAGCCTTGAGTCTGCCACGTGCCAGGCACTGGGGGTGGAGGGGGCGGGCGCAAGGGCGGCACTCGGGCTCGCTGGCATCAAGGGCCTCCCACTTGGAGGGACCTTCAGGATCATCTACCTCAGTCCACACACTTCACAGGTGAGGGTCTGAGGCTCAGGCTGAACCGCTCACCTGGCATGTGGGAGCGATGAGCCCCATCAGGCCTGTGCCTGAGGACTTCTCTCGCTGGGCAGCAGGTTGGAAAGCAACGCCCTGCATCTCCAGGCCTGCAGTCCTGCAGTGGCACAGCCACCATTACCCCACCGTCACCTGGAAACAAAACCCAGAGCAGCAGGCTGGGTCCTCACTTACAGGTATTCCTCCCCCCTTGCCCCAAGGCACCAACACCACGAAGAAGTGCTTTTGCCTTTTACTATTTTTATTTTATACTATAAAAAACAATAACGACAATAACAACCAGTAACATACTGCTTTTCTTCACATTCGTATGGGTTTTAAAAAATTATTGCCTTTTCCCCTGGAGACGTAACCTACAGACAAAAATAGTAGTACCACATTGCAAAAAATCTGCAAATCCCAGAAGTCAAAAGCTTAAAGACAACCCCCAGGGGCAGGGAGGAAAGAGACTGTCGCAAGAGAGGAGACACAAGCACAGAGCACACAGGACAGTGAGCGGAGGAAACCACCCTCGTCAACGCCACCGACCCGGGATACCCAGCAGGTACTCTTCTTCCTGGCACCTGCTGCCACCACCTCTAAGGGGCGATTTTTGGTCTGTGGTCTGAAAAACTCTTTTCAAAGGAAGAGTTTCTTTGAGGAGAGGTGCAACGAGACAGGTTCAAGTATGAGTAAGAATGCCAGAGTCTAAGGTCAGGAAGAACCCACAGTGGAAAAGAGACCCGGAAAAGCCAATGTCCTGCTACTCCAACCACCTGCCTCCGCTGCA
The DNA here is from genome assembly GCA_963574885.1 of Lepilemur ruficaudatus. Classification (NCBI taxonomy): domain Eukaryota; kingdom Metazoa; phylum Chordata; class Mammalia; order Primates; family Lepilemuridae; genus Lepilemur; species Lepilemur ruficaudatus. Next base: position 58,209 of record CAUYRT010013195.1, on the reverse strand, counting down.
CCCTCGAAGGGATCTCAGAAACATTTCAGGGTTCAAATCAGCACACACACACACACACACACACAGACAGACACACACACGCACGCATATATCGTGTCCCTACAAACCCAGGAGGGCGCCTTTCCTGACTAGATGATAATCAGCTTATGTCCTGAAGCAGCAACAGAGACAGACATTGAGACTGCCCAAGTTGAAGAAATAAGGTGGAAATTGTGCTTCCTTCAGGATGCACTGGCTTCGTAACTGCCTCTTCTCCTGGTCTCCCCCGCTGCTGCAGGTGTTTATTGCCTTACGCTTGAAATGAAAAGGCGAACTCTGAGGTGTGAGGACCGTGCGGTCCTGAGGGCCGGGGGTCTGGAGGTACAGTAGTCAGCACGCCTGTGCTGTCCTAATGGCTTGGCCTTCCTTCGGTCCCGAGAACCCATCTCCGAGGTCGGCGTGACGTTCGTCTGCAAGCCTGGTGACCACGCACCATCTCACCGGGGCAGCGGCACAGAGCGAGGCCTTCGGTATTGCACAGGGATGAAATGTCCGTGAGTTCAAAAAACAAAATCACAGTTGCTCTTGGGGCCAGGCTGGCTCTTCTATCCCAGTTTCAGCAGGAGGTGGCTGTGGCCACAGGGTTCCTGCAGAGCTCTGAGACTGTCGAGTGGGTGGGCACCGGTGCCAGCACCGAGGCAGGGAATGTGCAGTAGGTGCCCTGCACGTCAGGGCTCAGTGTCTGTAAGTGGCCTAGGAACGAGGAGCCTGTGGCCTCCCCCTGGCAGGACGGCGGCTGGGGGTTGGGCGTGGAGGGCAGGATCTCAGATTCATACTGCAGGAGCTGACCCATGAAGCCGAAGTTGGGCGAGATCATGCTCCTCCTCTGCTTGACAAACTCGAAGGCCTCCTTCAGGCGGAACTGCTTGGTTTTCATGAGGTAAGCCATACAGATGGTGGGAGAACGGGAGATCCCAGCCTCACAGTGGACCAGGACCTTGCCTCCCTTTTCCCTGACACAGTCTGGAAGGAAGAAAAGATAGTGGGAGTGAGTAGGGGTCAGCACCTAAAGGCAATGCCAAAACACAAGAATTAAACCCTGAAGCAACCTAGTTATCAAACTGTCATGCCTGCGTGAGAGCTGTGGCCCTGCACAAGATTTCTGCCAGTGTTTAACCTGCACAGGTCAGAAGAGAACTTGTGGGGTCCCACCAACGCCTATCCCCATATAGGACCTTTATAATCCTTCCAGCTGCTTCCCAGATCCCCAGGACACTCGCACAGATCCTGCCGCTGGCGGGTAGACCTGGAGAAATCCCTTCCTGGGGGTGCCATCTGAACTAGGGGTTCCATTGATGGCTTTCAAGAGGGAATTGGAAAAATCCTTGAAATTGTGCAAGTTTTTACTGGGGATGCAGAGCATTTTTCTGAGGACAGTGTCCCAGGCTCAAAAACTGACTTGGAGAAGCAATTCTTGCCTCTTTGGGTCTGAGTCCGATGGCGATGACCTAGCTCCCTCCCCCTGTCACCCTGTCCTGCTGTGCCAGGGCGGGATTGCTTGGCTCAGCTCCCAGGGTTCTCACCACCAAACATACAATAAATAGCGCATGGCCACTAATTGCAGCCCTGGCTAAGTGACGCCTACCAGGCGGAAGATGTGAATGGCTTTCACAAACTCCACCTTGCTCAATGATGGGAAAGCTACTGCCATCAGATAGCATTCTTTAGCTCAATACGCCAAAAACGGGGGCCCTTCTTTCCTGCTCTACCCTGCCCTGCAAAACAGCTGCAACTGTTAAAAAGGGGGAAGGGGTAAAAGGTGAAACAGATGTACACATCAAATCAAAACCACAAAAAATGCAGTCTTTCCAATTGCCTCTCTTGCTAATGAGGAAACAATTACATCACAGGAAGTTCAGTGTAGCTGACGCTGTGTAAGTTACAGTGTTCAAAAACATTTCAGATTCTGAAGGGAAAAACAAAAGTCCTCTTTACCATCTCCCATCACCCCCACCACAAGTTTGTAAATGAATGTGCAAGATCTAAAAGATAAAATTTCTGAGGTGTCAGCGAGGAACCCTAGTTTCCCCATCTGAGTAAAAACCCCGAAGGACATTTAGGGCAGCTCATGAGAGGTGCCCCCAATTCACTGATTCAAAACCCACCCCCAAACACAAAACAAAATAGTCCCTGTAAATTCATTCCAAGGAGAGATGCCAAGTCCCTGGAACCACAGTCCTGACTCCAGTTTCCCTTTGCTCCTGCTGGCCTCCTGTGTAGTCTACTTTTAACTGGCCGGGTGCCACATCCAAGGATGACAAGGGCCTAGAGTGCGCTGCCTCTGGGACCCACTCTGCACCTCAGGGGCTTGCCTTCCACCTGGCCCTCTCCCCTCGGGAGGGGTCAGTGCTATTTCAGCCCACTGGGGAGGCTCAGTCCCTCCTCGCACCCGCAGGGCAAGGAGTCTGGGAAAAGGCACCCTGTGTTCTCAAAATGCTGTGGGTTTGTGCGAGTGCGTGCACACACAGACACAATACGCACACAGGATGGGGAGGGACGGTCCTGAGAACTGGATGGGGGCGGGTTTCATGACCTCATCAAGTAGCTATCTAGGTAATTAAACAACAGGCTGAGAAGGGCAAGGCATTCCCAGGGACAGGGAGAACAGGTCAAGGGTTTCCCACCCTGAACCCATCATTCTGGCTGCCTCTCACGCTGCAGAGGAATCATCTCAGCCCGGAGGCTCGGGGACAAGCAGGAGGGGCTCGGCCTTTTGCCTCTGGTGCACTTCAGTGGAGCAGAAACTGCTCGATGAACAGAAGGCCACCACATGGCTCGAGGGGGCCCTTTAATTGCTCCCTGCACTAAGTAATTATTGCTGCACCTAACACCTGCCTTTTCCCCTCCAACATCCCTTTGAACAACATACAGGAAAATCACGTCTCAGTTTCAACACTGACGAATGTTAAAGAGAAAGAAGGGCTCTGGAAAGGGGGGAATGGTGCTTGCAAATCTGCAACAGAAGCAAGCCAGGCCAGCCCCCTCTGGAGAGGGATGACGGGAAAGACAAGATGCCAAATGGGAGAACAATCCGGGCTATACTAAGTACCTGGAAACCCTAAGGCCAAAGCCCTTTCCCAGACAGAGGGGCCAGAGGCCAAGGCCCCGGTTTTCAAGCACGTACAAGAGGCGTATATGACAATTGCCTCACAAGAATGCAGGAAGCATGCAAAAGATGCCAACTTTTCTGTGCATAAAGCAAGAAGCTTGAGTCAAGTGCTATCTGTAATCCAAAATTAGCTGGAAATGCAAAACAAACTGCCCCAAAGCCGTTTGCCAAAACTGCGGAAAGCTGCCGGGGCTCTGGGGCTCAGTGCGTAAGTAGTGCTCGCTCCAGCCTTCTGTTTGCTTTTAAAAATATCCCAACCTACGTAGAAGCACGGTTAGGGAGGCTCTCCCCCCTGCTTTCCTTGTGTGGACCATTACGCAGGCACGCGCTCTGCTCCCGCCCAGCTAGAAACAATAACAAGATCGGCAGTGAGTACTGCCATAAAATTATATTAATTCATTTATCTTGCAAATTAAAGCTCCTATTAATAGCAGCTCAAATCCTCCCCTCTGCCTTTTTGGTGGCTGTATCCCTTCTTGGCTCCAACTCTTAGTGGTGGTATACACAAGACGTTTTTCTTTTTTCTTTTTTTTTTTTGAGACAGAGTCTCACTCTGTTGCCCCGGCTAGAGTGAGTGCCGTGGCGTCAGCCTAGCTCACAGCAACCTCAGACTCCTGGGCTCAAGCAATCCTCCTGCCTCAGCCTCCCAAGTAGCCAGGACTACAGGCATGTGCCACCATGCCCGGCTAATTTTTTCTATATATATCTTTAGTTGGCCAATTAATTTCTTTCTATTTTAGTAGAGACAAGGTCTCGCTCAGGCTGGTTTCGAACTCCTGACCTTGAGCGATCCGCCCACCTCGGCTAGGATTACAGGCGTGAGCCACCGCGCCCGGCCCACAAGATGTTTTTCTATCAGTGAAGGCAGCCCCACTCAGGACATCAAAAGCCAGGAACCCACGCCCCAAGGGGGCTCCCAAAATAACTGAGGTGGGGTGGCTGAACCTACCAATGAAGTCTATTGCTTCTTGAAAATGGGAGCTAATGTCAGCCGTGTGGCTGTCTTCCACGGGGATCCACTTGTAGTGTAGGTGGGTCGTGCAGGCCTCGGAGGTCCGCTGGGAGACATTCAGCAGGGCTGTGATGTGCAAGTTGGCGAGGAACTCGCACTTGGATGCGTGGTAGGCACTTCCAAGGTAGAGGAAGGGAAGGATTTCAACTGGACCACCCTGGAAGATGGGGCAAAGGACAACCAGGAAATGTTGGATTAGCTTGCTCATTTGAGAGAGGAAAAAACAGCCCTGACCTATTTGTTTCTTAAGGTGGGAGGGTTCCCTTTCTGGTTTCCAGGTAGAGACAGTTCACAGCCAGGGCAGTTCAATCAAGAATGTGGGTGGTACCTCCATCCTGGCCAATTCTCTACCCTACATGACTGCCTTGTGACTCAGTGACAGCAAAACCCACACAGCAAAGGGTTTCATTTTTTGCACCTATCGGGAGGTAGGAAATGCCGGCAGCCTTCTGTAAGGATAAATCGTCATGTGGTGTGGTGGGAAGAATCGAAACATCTGCGAACTTCCAGCTGCCTGGAGAGCACCAGGGCAAGCCTATTCACCCAGGGGCAGCCTGGGTGAACTGCAGTTTACAGGTACAACGGAGAAGGGTTTGGCAAGGTGCGTGTCCTCCTTGACAGCCCTGACATTTTATATAATGTATTTCATCAAATCTAAGACCCAGTAGCTTCTGAGATGCATCCAGATGTTACAGATGTTCAAATGTGCCCCTTCCCCTGCCAAAAAAGGATGCTTCTTAGAACTGAAAACAACCACTACCTACCCAGAATCTCTAAACTAAGAAATGTTGTTAGGCCACGAGCAGAGGGGTTTCCCCTACCCTTAAGCTTCTTCCCATGGGCTCTGGCGGGGGTGGTTGGTGAGAGATGCTTACACAGCCACCTTTTGGAGAGGCCACCCACACACCAGGTTTTTAGTCAAAGAGGATCCAGAGTAAGGAGGAACCAGAAACCATCCACCTCAAGGCAAGGCTAAAAAGAACTGCCAGGTAGTTAGACTCTGGCAGTCTTAGCACTTACAGGGTTCTAAGGTGGCAAGAAAAGCCAGTGACAGAACAATGGGAGCCCCTAGAGATGAAGGGAAACATGGGGCTGACGGACAGGGGCTGTGTCTTTAGGACCCTTTCTCGTATCATCCATCTGCTTCCTGTGTTTCCATTTCCTGTCCTGGAATAAGAGCAGAATGGAAACTCTCAGCCAGACCTCTAACAGGGACAGGGACATGTGACAAGGGCCACCAACAGGCAATTCTCAATTTACCTCACATCTGGCGGTTGCTTTTTCTTTCCTGAGAAGTCAAGTGTTTAGGCAAAAGCCAGTTTGGCCACTTGGAAGAAACTTACAGAGCATTTACATAAGGTAATAACAACAACTACCAGTATTTTTATTAGTACCTACCATGGTGGGCCCTTGGGGCTTAAAATTTTAGATGTGTCTACATCTAATTTCACAACAAATCTGTGAGGTAAGTAACATTATTCCCATTTTACAAATGGGCAATTTGAGGCTCAGATGAATTAAATAACTTGCCCAAGTCTGACCTAGTCAGTGGCAGAGCTGGGACTGAAACCCAAATCTGACTGCTTAGCATGGATGCAGGCCTTGTCCAAATCCATTTCAATGGTTATCAGTATGAGAAAGCAAGTATTTTAGGTAAAAACAGGCAGGAAAAATTCTCTTCCTTCCTCTCTTCCTCTAGAGACAAAATGTCCACTTGCATTGCAAATGTCCCAGTGTAGTGGTTAAGAACTTGGGCTGGGGCATCAGACAGAATAGCTCTTGGTCAAGTCCCAGCTCCATGCTTACTACTACCTGATATGATCTTGGGCAGCTTCTTTAACCTCTGACTCTTTATCTATACATTGGAGGTAATAATAATCTGTCCTCTCTGGATCATTGGTAATGCATAAATGGGATAATGGATGCAGTAAAACCTGGCACATGACATAGCTGCCAATATCATCCAAATAGCATCCAAAGCTGAAGAATAAATAAATGGAACATGGCTTCTCTCCCTGGGGAAGGCACAGGGTGACAGGGTGGATACTGAGGCTAGTCAACTCCAGCAGGTCTGGTTCTGGCCTGAGCTGGACCTACTCTCTGAGCCCAGCTCCTCACTAGTTAGGAACCAGGAAGGCGGCAGAGGTGGCAGAAGTTCTCTGGAAACGGATGAGAGACCCAAGTCCAGTTTCACTCAGCCACTAAGCTATGGGTCCCCACCAACGAGCACCCATTGGCTCACCCTCCACCGGGCAGGCTGGACAATTGTCTCAAGACTGCTCCCTCTCTCCCAAGTGCCTGGAAATCGTGACACACCAGCCCTGGGATCCTATCCAATTTCCCCTGGAGCTCAGCCCAACACACCCCTGAAACTACATTTCTTTCCCTTTCTGAACTTCTGTTTAGACTCATGAAGAAGAAGCCAAAGGCCTTCCGAAACCCCAAAGGTTAACCCGGCCTCGCCCGGCTCCTCTCAGTACAGAAGCGTTTCTAAGAAGTAGCATTAGGGGCTTCCCCAGATGACTCCTGAAGACACATCAGGGCCTCCCCACCCCGTCAGGCCAAAGGTCTGCGAGCTTTCACAACACTCTGCCAACCCTTATTTCTCTTTCACTTTCTGAGAAACAGGGGAAAAGACACAACCCAAACAAAAACAGAAATCCAGTTAGGCCAGCTGCCCACAGCCTGATAACCAAGGGTTCATCATATACTCTGAGGATTTTTAATAAAGGAAAATAAACAAAATCAAAACGCTGGCACCTGGCCAAGCTAACAGGCTTCCTGACCAAGGATCCCAACTCAAGAAAAGGTCACCTGGCTTTACTCTGAAGTTCATTCCCAGGGGCAAGGTTTTGCTCATGGCAGGGAGCTGGCATTTTCTTTTTTTTAAATTTCCATTAAAAAAATTGTTTTTAATGTACCCTAAAAGGTCACGAGCTGGCATTTAGCATCTAGAAGTCTTTCTTCATATGACTTGGATATGTTCTTGGTTTATGGGAACTGTTTGAGAAGCTCTTCCCACCAAGTCAGGTGTTCAGATTAGAGGACACATGGAAAACAGAACAAGGCCCCAATTCTTATTTCTCCTTCCAGAAACCAGAACGGGGTGTTGAGAGAAAAGGCTTCTGAGCCTAACACTGCGTTGAGCCAGCCGTAGGACTCTGTGCAAATCAATCACCTCACCAGCCACAAAACAGTATTTTTCCCTTCTGTAAAATGGGGAGGTAGGTTTTGATCTCTGGTTTCTGCCAGATTTGGGTTCTCACCTGCCTCTTCCTCAACTTCCTGTACAGTGCTAGGTAACCCCCTGACCAAAGCCTCCCATTTTATTTTAATGACTTGTCACAAAGCACAATTTTTTGAAGGGGGGGACAAAAAACAAACCCCACACACGTTTATAGAAACATGAAGCCTTCCAGTGTCTCCCAATCTCCTCTGGCTTCAGAATTTATGGAAATTATAAGCCTCAGCAGCCTACTTATCCATCCAAAAAGGAGTTTCTCTGCAACACCCATACCCCCTACTCCTGCCCCATTTCAGTTAAAAATACCAACTAAAGACACATCTTGACAGGTACCAGGATGGTTTGCAGAAACTGCAGAGCAGGAACAATTACAAAGAGCAACACAGGAAGCTGAAAGTCAGCTCTGAAACATCTTCAGGGAAACCTAAACCAGTGTTTCAAAGCTTCCCTGAACCTCCCAAGCCGGATGATAATAATGTATCTTTCACTTCCCCTTTTCCCCAGAAGCTGCCAAGCATCCTGTGGCTCTTGTCAGCTTGTTTGCTGGAAGGACGCCCATTTACTCTTGGATGGAAACACAAGTTGGCAAGCAACAGAAGCTCTCTAAAGCTAGACGATCTGGCCAACACCCTGATGCACAAAAGAACCAGCCACTGTTGCTGAGTGGGAAGAGGAAGGAGCAGAGACAGCGCTCGGGACACCTCTTCCACGCCACGTACCTGTTCACGCCACGTACCTGGTCATAGGCCGGCCTGTAGCTGATGTTTAGCATGGGTTTTCCACACTGGCTGATGAGGGCTCTCTCACTTTCGATCTTCTCTTGTGAAATGGGTTTCACATCCACACAACACTCAGGATATTCTGAATAGAAGGTCTCGTATCCCCCTACAAAAAAAAAAAAAAAAAAAACAGACAAAAAGGTGAGACAGATGGTAAGTATTGATTTCTCAGGCTATCAGGAAATACCTATAATTAATCAATACTGTGAGTGAGGAATAGTTAAAAAACATGGAGCTAATATAGATTCTGGTCATAAAAAATTGAGCAAAACCACAAACAGTTTTATTTTACATTAGAAATGGGCTCTCCACACCCACACACATACGCACACCTCTAAAAAGCTATAGTTCAGAGAGGCAGTGTTTAACATTTTGTGTCTATCAGAAGAAGCAGCTTAAACTGCGAAAGGAAATACCTGGCATCTGGGAAATAACAACCAACTCCCTCCAGAAAACAAAAGCTCATTTTCTCTTGTTTATCTAAAATGAAGGTGTCATTATGCAAAATTCCATTAATTTGTGAGAGGAGACTCCTGAACTGGTTTCTTCCCCAGCCCATCTGCTGTTAGCAGGATTATAGCTGCAACTCCCTCCATTCTTAAGGGAATGGGGGCTAATACGTTTCAGCTCAGGGTAGTAAAACAGCCTTGCCCTTCTCACTCCCAAGGTGCTAAGACTGCTGACAGTCCTTTCCATAGGTCCAGTTTGCATCATCAATCCAGTTAATAGCCTTCTAAAGCACACTGGAGGAATGAGGACTTCTGAACCTAATTCTCAGCCTCCCTAAGTAAAAACTGGCTCTGTTCTCTTGAAGGCCACCTACCCCATCTTATTATCCTACCCTTCTGACCACCCCCCTCCACATCAGTACGCCAACTACTGGCACATACGACTGTAAAAATCCTTAATATCACATTTAAAGTCCTCCAAATGGATCATTTAAGGTAAAAACACTCTCTGACCAAGTCACAGAAATTTGCATATATACGTAAGCCTTCTCAGGCCTACTAGCCTTCTTGGGGAAGAATCAAATGAAAAACTGGCCTTGGAACTCTCAGAATGCCAAGTGCTGCCAGGTGACAGGCCAGGCTTACTTGGAGAACCCTTTTGCCTCCAACCCAGAGCAACCTGCAGCACCTCCCAGGGCCAGAAAATCCACTCCTGTCTTCTTCTGCACTTGGTGTCAAATCATCAATTCAATATGCATTCTGAGCCCACTTATTTTCCAAAGAGCCCCCCCTTTTTTCTTCTGACTTTCAGTATTGTGATTACAACTTTTTTGCAGCCTTGCAGCAGATAAATGGTTAATGGATTACATGGCAGTCTCAGCTCCCTCCCAGGAGCTGCAGCCAATTCCTAGAATGAGTCATCTTGCATTACTGCTTCCTCTCAGCTCACAGGAGCTGCCCCGCCCCCACTCAGTACACCCAGCTCTCCCCTGTGGTCACTTCACTCCCTAGTGAGCTTCTGGTCCCCCACAATGACCATGTTCCCAGTCATGACAGAAGGCCATGGCTGACACGGAAGGCGGGGCAAGGCGGTGGAGGCATTTGTGACTTAGTGCGGCCCCCCCGGCTCGGCCACAGCCCCTGGTCCCCTTTCCTTCCAGGGGCAGAGTGAAGGCCACAGACTTACACTGACCCACAGCTCCCTTGGAGTGGTGTCTCTCCTCAGTAAACTACCTGACAGCTTCCCATGCCTGGGCCTCAATATTTTGGGTTCCAGGAGACTGAGTGATTTTGGACAGGAATTTGGAGTTAAGAATGGTCTAGGCTCTCCCAAACTTCAGAATGAGGCCTGGGGCAGAAAAGCCTTCAAGTCACCCCATCTCTTGGCTCTAAATAGCTCAAGAGCTGGCTGTCAGGAGGACAGACAGGAGGTGTGGGTGTGGGCTGGATCCTGCCTGCCTGTTGACAAAATAAGGCAGGCAGACAAAGAGTCTCAGTGTAGTCAAAGACAGATAAACAGTGCCCTGCCTCTTCCAGCTGGGGTCTGGAGGAATCCTCCAGATTAGATGGTCTGTCTTTTAGCCATTGCCATCAGAAGCGTGGAGAGACAGAACATTCCTCTCCGCTGCCTCACTTGTGTTGCAAGAATGGTGGCAATTTTTATGGCTGCTTCAACCTTCTTCAGAGAGAGTCTGCTTTCGGTCACCCCCACATTACCAGGGGAACAGAGGCAGCACGGATGCTACGTATAAATAAGCACTGCCCATGAGATGCGCTCATCACCTTCTCATTGTAGTGGTTTTTTTCCCCAGGGGTGGGGAGCGAAGGGGATTATGAGAAGTGTAAAAGGTATTACTCCCCAAGATCTGAGATGCCACTAGATTAAAACTCGAACTTATTACATGAGTTAGGCAAAAAACCAAAAATCTTCTCTGGAAACAATTTAAAGTTTCATAGTGTAAGGATAAGGGTAGGTATCAAGATATGTCTACTGAGATTTAAAATGCACGTAACTCTTCACCTGGCAATTCTCATGATTTTACTGAAAGATTGAGCACATAGACAAAGCATCCTCTACAGCACTGCTTGCAACAGTGAGGCTGGAAGCAACAGAATGGCTGTGCAGGAGGCTGGTTAAACCGTCACACAAGCATGTATGTTCCAATATGGACAAGTCTCTAAAATCTGGGCAGGTGAAAGAGGCTGGAACGGGAAATATACAAAATGAACCTATTTTAAAAGATACTTAGGAAAATTATATGAAGACCAACAAAAAAATACCTGCTAATTGCCTCTAGGGAGTGGAACGGAGTTCCAGAGTGTGCAGAGGACCTGCTTTTCATAGTACAGCCTTTGTGCTGTTCAAATTTTTACCTGTGCATTTGTTACTTTCATTTAAAAAAACATTTTATATATAATTTTCCTAAGAGGCAAATCTACAGAACTGTCTATTTTCTGTGGCAGTAACTTCTAAACTGTCAGCATGGCCCCTTTAGAGAAGGGTAGGTAACAGAGGTGGGACCAGCAGGGGTTTCCTGGAACATCTTTTGTGCTACTGGGGAGGCACAAGCTTTTCCTGTGAACAAGAGACCAAAAAAAAAAAAAAAAAAAAAAAAACAAACCAAAAAAACCCCACCACATCAGGAAGAGAAAGACATCAGGAGCCACGTGTGAAATCTCCCAGAGCCAGGAGAAGCCATCCCTCTGTCCCCTGGAGGCTGAGGCTACACCAGAAGGAAGATTATCATCTACCTCTGTTATCTCCCCAAGAGGAATCAACAGGAGACAGTCAGCCAAAGGTGTTAATAGAGGGGGCAGCTGCCCACGTGCCTCTGGAATCTTCCTGGCTGGGAGTGTAACTCCCAAGTTGCATGGCTTTAAAACTCTCAGCTCACTGTACCCAAGGTATCAGTACACAACATCCCAAGGTGTCAGCACCAGAGTTGGCAGAACCTTGGGGACCCGCTGAGGCTAAGCCCGAGGCACCCAGGCCAGTTCTCCCCAGCTATCATTTTCAGGTTACAAAGGACTCAAATACAAAGCAGGAGTAGCCATAGGAAGTGACCCAGAATCCAACGCTCTGGAGTTTGAGAGTCAATCACCCACCCACCGCCAGGAGCCAAAGTTATCTCCCCAGCAGGTGAAATGCGGGTCCTGTGGAGACACGCGGCAGGCACCTCCTGAATGTCTCAAATCAAAGACCACCGAATCTCCTCCACACCACCCTGCCCCCGCACCTTTCCCCGCACCCTTTTCCTGGCGGGCAGGAGGTTAGGCTCAGGACCGGTTCCAGGGATAATCCCGGGATGGAGGAGGGAGGCGGGAGGAGGGAGGAAGGGGAAGGCTGTCAACTCTAAATTGAGCTTGAGAAAGACAGGAGGGGGAAAGAGGAGGCCGGAGGAAAACAATAAAAAGCAATGCAATTAAATGGAAAGAAAGGGGAGACTCGCCAGGGTCAAAAAGGCAAGAGAGGTCGGTGAAGACCCAGCCTAAGCACCGTAAAAGGCTAGGCGGGAGGAAGGGGGACACCACGGCGCCACGCTAGCAGGGGTGGGGGCGGGGGTGTCGCGCCCTGCTGATCCTGCCAGATCGTGAATCAAGGCGACTCGGAGCCCAGACCCCAGCGAGAGCGGCGAAGCCCGCATCGCCCGCGCCCGGCACGAGCCGACAGGCCCCCAGATGGCTAAGCAGCAGCACCCTCCCCGCCCCCCGCAGCACGGCCAGCGCCACCCAGCCCGGCGGACAGACAGGCTGCCAGGCGCTTTCGAGGAACGGGGATGGGAGGGGGGAGGCTCTGAGCGCTGACACTTGCAGGGCCCTCCCGAGCGCACGTCAAGCCGCAGTGTGCAGACTCGGGTAAGCGGCGCCCGTCCCGTTTCCAGGGCGCAGGAGGGCGCCCCGCGAGGGGAGGGGACCGCGGGGCGGTGGGAGGGTGGCCGGGGACCCGCGGCCCCGACGCGCTCACCTTTGAGGAAGTAGACCCGCGGGCCGGCAGGCAGGCAGGCGAGCAGCGAGGTGAGCACGACGCGCGCGGCGCTCTCCTCGCGCAGCTTCTGCCAGTGGCGGCTGCCCTGGTCCAGCACGACCACGGCCGCCACGCCGCCGCCGCCCTCCTGCAGCAGCCGCGCGCGCGCCGCCTCGTCGGGCAGCACGTAGCGCGCCGACACCGCGCCGCCCCGGGCCCGCCGCAGCACCACCGAGTTGAGGTTGACGTTGAGCGAGCCGCGCACGCTCGAGGCGGCGAAAGCCAGGTAGGGCCGGCAGTCGAGCACCACGCAGCGCGCCGCCGCCTCCTTGCGGAGCATCTTGCGCAGCTGGCGCCCGTCGAGCGACGTGACCTTCATGCCGCCGCCGCCGCCCAGCGGCCCCGCGCCGCGCGCCCCGCAGGTGCCCACGGCCAGGGTGCCCGCGGGCGAGGCACGGGGGCTGTGGCCGGCGACGGAGCCCGGCGCCCGAGCGGCGGCTCAACTCTTCTTTCCCGCCCCGCGCGCTGCTCACCCAGCCCGGCCACTCGCCGCCTCGGAAGCCGGGGATTCCGCCGGCAGCGCGGCGTTTTATGTGAATGAGCGCCGCCTGTGACGTGGCTGCCCATATAAGGCCAAATATGCGTATTTCCCCGCCCCTTCGGGCCGAGGCCACGCCCCCGGGGCGGACGAGGGCGGGGCCTCCGCCTCCCCAGCGCGGGGAGCTGGACGCGCGGGGCGGGCGCCGGGCGTTAGTCAGCGGGGAGGAGGAAGTGGCAGGCGCCGCCTCGTTCTCTCTTGGCGTTGCGCGGAGGGACTCACTCGCGCATCACCGCGACTGCCGGTGGGGTGTCCGGAACGATCCGGGGCCGGGGTGACCCACGCTGTGCGGGAAGAGGAGGCAGCCGAGGGGGAGGCGGGGCCCGCCCCGCACGGCCGAGCTGTCAGTGCCCTAAACGCAGGCCGCGCGCCTGCCGGGGCCGCCCGGGGAGCCCCCAGCGCCCCACGAGGGTCCGCAGTGGATTCCCGTCATCACCGAAGCCTTCACGCGTATAAGGAGACTGAAATTTGCTTCAAGGGGTGGGGTATGGATGACGCGAGATGAGGTGGCTGTTGGTAATCCTTGAGGCTCGGTGATGGGTACTTGGGGGTTCCTTAAACTGTTTTCTCCACTTTTCTGTGTGCTTGAAATTTTCCGTAACAAAAGTTTCTGAAAATAAAAACGGGGGACCGGTGTGTGTGTGGAGAGCGGCCAGCAATGAATCTCCCCAAATGGATTCTGCCCTCAAAGGTTTGAGAGTCTTTTTCTCTCTCACTCCAATAATGATTAGAATAATAAATTGCTTTTGGAGGAGCCATTTTCTGGTCTCTGGGAAACCTGTCGTGGAGCTCAGCAGCAGCAGCAACAACAACATGCATCTGACGGTGGAGCTCAGTCCAGCCAAATGCTGTCCAGGTGGCTTCTGGATTTAAGGGATTATCTGTGGATCAAGTATAATCCCAGCCTGTCTGCCCCCACCAGTCCCCAGGGGCTTCAGGCTTCCCACCCCTATTTCTGGAGAACTACACATGATTCACCCATTCAGCAAGTATTTATTGAGGGTCAGCTTTGTTCCAGGGCTCTGCTAGCTGCAGGACACATGGATGGAAACATGTTTCTGCCCTCAAGTTTATGGCCAATCATTTTGTTGCTGGTCTGTCTGGGACTGCTTGATGGAAAACAGCCTGCCTCCACTAGAGAGGGGCCTGTTGACAGCTGACATAAGGGAATGAGGTTGTTAGAAGGAAGCAGAAATCAAATGCAATCAAATCAGACACCAGGACAGCCTACATTGCCTCTGGGTCACAGCTGCAGACAAAGGCGCTGTCCTCGCCCTGCTGGTGAGGTCTTGTTGTGATGGGGGGGGTCCTCTTTCTTTGGGGTTATCTGAGCCAGGCTTCCTTGCAACCTGCTCCTCCTCCAGCATGTCTTATGTCTGTTACCAGCACTATCTACCCACAGACATTTCAGCCCAGGGATTTGAATTGGGTGCTGGCAGTACTAAAGTGAGCTCTCTGCCCCAGCTGCCCCCTAGCCCAAAGGGAAGGCTCTTTAAGGGTCTGTAGTGAGTGCAGAAGAGCACCCAGGATGTGTGTGGTGGGGGTCGGGGAGGGGGCGCTGGACAAGGCCTCCCAGAGGAGATGAGAGCCAAGTCGACCAAATCAAGGTAAGCCAGGCTGTGAAGAGGGAAACTGCTTTACTTCCTGTGCATGAAAAGTGCTTGCAGTAAAGAAAACAAAACCCAGCATGGTATGTACTGAAGGTGTGTGGGAGACCAAGGCACTTCTAGCATCTATTAGAAAATTAGGCAGGGTCAGGCAACAGAGGGCCTTTAAGATATTGTGCTGTATAAGATATTGAGATCTTATTTTTGGATCTCACTCAGTGACCTGGTCAGGTTAGCGTTTGGGGACGTCACTGAGGCAGCACAGTGGAGGATGGGTGTTTTATTTGCGAGTTGGGGAGGGATCCAGACCAGAGTCAGGGAGACAGACAGGAAGCTTTGTGGGTAATCTAGGCCTGTGCTGATAAGGGCCTGCCGGAACTTGGCAGTGATAGCAGCTAGGGAGAGGGTACAGATTGGGAGAACATTTAGGAAGTAAATTGCTGGTAGGGGTGGGAGACAGGAGTGGAGGGTGACATCAAAGTTTTTAACTGTGGTGACTGTGAATGCTCTTTAGATAGGGACTGCACAGGACTAGGTCTGGAGAGGTAGCAGGAAAAGGAGAAGTGGGTGAAGTTCAAACATTAGTAAGTTAAAGTTGATCACGGCCACCCAAGGGGGCTGCCCAGCAAGCCGAAGGGTGGCCTGGCAACCAGTGTAGGAAGGTCATCTGTCCACTGGATTGCTGGATGGCTCCCTCACTTTTCACGTCCACCAGGCTAATAAATCCCGGGGCTCTGCTTCCCAGATCGCTCTTCTGATCTGCCTTCTCCAGTCCCATGGCCAGGGCTGGCTTCATGAGCGTGTGTTTGTGACCGGTACAACCGCACAGGACCCTGTACTAAGAAGGGCCTCACTTGTTTTAATGCTCTGCTGTCACTAAATTCTTAATTTTTCCAGAAAGGCAAATATTGCATATTCTCACTCATATGTGGGAGCTAAAAAAGTTGATCTCATGGAGATAGAGAGTAGAATGATAGATACCAGAGGCTGGGAAGGGTGTATGGGTGGGAGAGAGGATGAAAAGAGGTTGGTTAATGCTCCGGTCCCCAACCCCCAGGCTGCGGACTTGTACCCGTCTGTGGCCTGTTAGGAACTGGGCCACCTGAGCTCAGCCTCCCCTCCCCCACAAGGGAAAACTGTCTTCCATGAAACCAGTCCCTGCTGCCAGAAAGGTTGGGGACCACTGAGTTAATGGGTACAAACATACAGTTAGATAGCAAGTATA
Source organism: Lepilemur ruficaudatus (assembly GCA_963574885.1). Taxonomy (NCBI): domain Eukaryota; kingdom Metazoa; phylum Chordata; class Mammalia; order Primates; family Lepilemuridae; genus Lepilemur; species Lepilemur ruficaudatus. The sequence goes on along the minus strand of CAUYRT010013195.1, from coordinate 42,183 downwards.
AGTTATAATGTTCAACAGCAGAGTAAGGTGTAGTTAACAACAATGTATTGTTTATTTCAAAGTAGCTAGAAAAGAGGGCTTGAATTGTTCCCAATACATAGAAATGACAAATATTAAAGGTGATATAAAGCCATACCATGACTTGATCTATACATCCTATGCATGTAACAAAATATCACGTGTACCCCATACATATGTAAAATATTATGTGTCAATCCAAATTTTAAAAATTCTTAACGATTTTTGGCCAAAGGGTCCTGCATTTTCCTTTTGCACTGAGCCCACAAATTATGTAGCTGGTCCTGTCCATGACTGTAGTTAAAGTGTCCCATTACACCCCCCCAGTGGCATCCTGTCTCCCAGTCTCTAGGCCCCCTCCTTGCCCTGTCATCCTCTGCAGTGTGATCTTCTTAAGCTCGGATCTGAGCATAGAGCCCACCTACTCAGCTCGAAAGCATTCGATGCCACCTACACACTGTCTTGATAAAATCCAAATTCCTTCAGTGGAACACGAAGGTCCCTGTTCTGGCCAATTGGCCATAGCCCACCTCTAGCCTTGTTTCTCCCTTTCTTCCTGCCCCTCCCCTGTTCTTTGTACAGGGATCTCTCCACCTTCACACATCTCTGGAGCTACCGCTGCACCTCCAAGAAGCCACCCCTAACCCCCCCCCCGGCCTGTTAGCAGCCCCTCTCCTGGGGAATTGCACAGGCTTGTGCAGTGCCCCCTCCTCCCAGCCTGCTCCGTGAGTGTTATCTGTCCTGCCAATTAGCCTGCAGGCTCCCGGCCAGACTCAGGGGCCTTATCCACCATCTGGGTATCCCTCACAACACCCTCACATGGTGAGAGCTGAATCCGCGTTGGGGGAATGGAATTCAGTGCTTGCTGAGACATGAGAGCAGCCCACTTGTTAGGAGGCACCTGGGGAAAAAGTTGGCAACAGCTTAAATCAGGGCCTTAGCCACTGGGTAAGAGGCAAAATGGAAAGCTGTGGGTGCACAGTCTGCAGGATCAGGAACTAAAAGAGCTCATCGGCCACAGGTCTAGGAGGAAGAGGAGGGTATCTGAGACTGCCAGGGCTTAATGGAGTAAATAATCACGCCTGTCTCTCTACTGCTTTGGAATGGGGGTGAGGGTGCGCTGGGTGGCAGGGGTGCCGGGGGACCAGAATTTAAATTAATATTGTGAGTCCATGAGGCAGGACCTTGTTCTATTCATTAATCTCTTTCCTCTGCCAGGTATTTTCAGAGGGGCAAGAACTTTTTTGGCATTCTTGGCCCTCATTTAACCATCCTAAGGGTCATCCTAACCCTTGTGCCTTGGTTCATCATTGTAATATGAGGACATCCTTTGGAAGGCCATGGGTTCCCCTTTGTAAAAGTTGTGGGCTCTCTCCTTGGAAATTACACACGCAGCATTCAGCCTACAGTTTCAGGGAGTTCATAGGCCGGCACAATCCCGGGAACTCCTGCGTCTGCTCCTCTCCTCGCAGCCTCCGTAGAGCTGCTGGGAGCCCTCCCCAGCTGCTCCTCAGCCCATAGCTGGGCCAAATGGCCTGTGGGGATGGGATGGGGATGCCCACAAATGCAAGGGTCCAGAGCAACAAGCCCCAGCCCTCTCAGAAGGGTGCATTTTGCCCCTTCCGTTTATTTACTTGTCATTTCTGATTATGAAAGTTTTATATGCTCATGGTTGAAAATGTGGAAAAGGCAAAGAGATGAAAATGATGCCTTTTTTTTTTTTTTAGGGCACTGCTTTTTCTGGCTTAAGATCCTAAATCAAAGCTGCTACCAGATCCGGACCTAAGACTTGCTTCCCACCATTGTAGATAAAAGAAAGGGCATTACTGGACTAGAAATCAAAGATCTGGGTTCCCACCAAATCTCTGCTATTACCAGCTTTTATTTATTTATCCAATATTTATAGAGTGCCTTTTGGTATACAGGTGCTTCTCTCCTGAGCTCCTCCCATCTCCCTTGCCACCTAGATCTCAGAATGAAGCAAATACAATGTTCAGTCGAGGGTACAGACAGCACTTGCTGTGTGACTGTTGAGAATCACTCACCCTCTTAGAGCCAAGGTTTCCTCTTCTATGAAACAGGGACATTAGTGCCTATTTGCTAATGGTGAGTGTCAGTGACATAATGTACATAAAGCTGTATTGCGTGATGCAAGCATAAGATATTTGTATGGTTCTTGTTGCTAATAACATTATCCATCAGCAAAGCATTCATTCATTTACTCACTCGGATACTGATGCACTGGTACATTCAGTTTCCTCTTTTGTTAATGGGGCTAAAAATAGGACTTAGCTCATAGGGTACTTAAGATTCAGTGAGTTAATGTGAGTAAAGTACTTAGAACAGTCCTTGGAACATATTAAGAACTCAATAAATATTAGCTAGTTCAGAAGGGTAGTATTTGTTCCAGGCAAGAAAAGACTGTTCTCTAATGGCACAGGAAAAAAAGAGGGGGTTTGGCATGACAAGGAAGCAGGACTTACCTTCTGTCGAATTCAGCTGGCAGTCAAAGAAAGAATTATTAAGAGGCTGTGAGCTTGTTCTTCCAAAGGCCCACTAAGTACAGGGGGATATTTAAAGAATAAAAATCCCCAGACCTAGTTACAGTAAAGTAGGAGAGACATGAAGCTGCCCCCCCAATAATGAGTGCGAAATCGGTTGGTTTTCATGCTGAGAGCTGAAGACGTTTGAGAGAAGAGAAAGATCAATAAAGTTGAGCATTAGAGCAGGTCTGGAAGAAGAATTTAGATTTGATTAAAACTCCCTGCAATTTTACGAGCAGGAATGTTGGAGGGTGACAACTTGGGTTTAAGTCCCTATCTGCCACTTACAGATTGGCTGACCCTGGGCAAGTTACTTCATCTCAGTGAGCAAGGATTCTTTCATCTGAAAAAGAAAATGAGGATAATAATAGTACCTACCTCACAGGGCTGATCAGAAGATTAACGAAGTGCCTACACAAAGCCCTTCTCAGCGTGCCTGGGGCACAGTGAGGGCTCCATGTGAGCCAGTATTTTTTTTTTTTTTTATTTCTTTTGGGAAAAGTCATGGACAGCACTGAAGCACAGAATCTTGGCAGTGAAGAATTATAATTCCACCTTGAAATTTTCCAGAGGGGAAGCTTACTGCCTCATGAGACATTTTTGAATGAGGCCAAAAAAGGAAACAAGTATATCCTGGGATTTTATGAGATGCTAGGTATGTCCTTCGTACTTCACTTAATCTTCACAACTACCCTGTGATGTAAGTACAGTTGTCTTCATTTTACAATTGACCATGGTCACACAGCCGGGCTGACTTCTCTGTGTCTTCTGCCCTTTGCTTTCAGGTCTGGAGAAATATAGTATACAACTAGACCCTCTTTGAAATATTGAAGATGATGATCTTGTCCCTTCCCCGCTTTCTCTTTTCTAAAATAACAGTCCTCGCTCCTTACAATACCTGTTTTCCAGACTCTTAGAAGGCTCTTTTGTTTATTTGCCGGAACTCTTTACTTGTGATCCCTGAACACCACCAGCTGCAACAGAGAATGTCCATTTACTCAAAGTTCAAAGGTCCTACGAAAAAGAGTTGCTGTTAACCCTCTTAACCTGGATAGGGTTAGAGAAAGAAAGAGATGGAAGAGAACAAACAATTGAAAGCAAAGAGATGTAGTTGCTCCCTCTCCCTTGAGGAGCCACAGGCTATCCCTGGAGAGTAGAAATGGGATTTTATTCCCAAACTCCAGCCTCTCCCAAGCAGCACTTTGTTTTGGTGGTTTCAGTCCAATCTGGACGGTGTTGAGGCACCCGTGAAAACTCACAGGAAGGGGGTTTGGGGCGGGAGGAGTTTAGGAAGATATTGTCTTCTCCACAGCTTTGCCCTAGAGATTCTGGCTGGAAAGGTAAATGGCTAGTGCAGCTTGATCTTTTGTTTTGTTGAAGGGCTTTATTTTTTTTAACTGGGAGGCAGTGCTCTTGAGTAAGCATTGTATTTGCTCCATTCTAAGACCCTGGGGGCAAGGAGAATGGGTGTCTGGAAGTGTTTCCCAGATTCCAGTCTCCTCCCACTCTCATGGATTTTGCAATATCTGAGTATTACATCTTTTATCATTCCCCAGAATTAACTTTACAGAGATTCATTGAAAGAAAAGAAATTCCAGGCCGGGCGCAGTGGCTCATGCTTGTAATCCTAGCACTCTGGGAGGCTGAGGCGGGAGGATTGCTTGAGGTCAGGAGTTCAAAACCAGCCTGAGCAAGAGTGAGACCCCGTCTCTACTAAAAAAAAATAGAAAGAAATTAATTGGCCAACTAAAAATATATAGGAAAAACTAGCTGGGCATGGTGGTGCATGCTTGTAGTCCCACCTACTCGGAAGGCTGAGGCAGGAGGATCGCTTAAGCCCAGGAGTTTGAGGTTGCTGTGAGCTAGGCTGACGCCATGGCACTCTAGCCCAGGCAACAGAGTCAGACTCTGTCTCAGAAAAAAAGAAAAGAAAAGAAATTCCAAACCCCTTATTCTGCCTTAAACCCTAATATCTGGGGTTTAATAAACTAACTCTATGGGGTTTTTTTGTAGTAGAAAGTAAAATCTATGACAATACAAATGGAAGACTTTCATCTGTGTACCACCGACAGTCGTCTCTGTAGCCACCAAGGGTGCCGCCTGCACTTGGGAAACAGTACTTGGGTTCTGGAGTGAAAGACCAGGCTCAGGCTCTGGCAATGACCAGCAGTGCAGCCTTAGACAAATGACTTCAACGCTTCTGAGCCACAGCCTTTTCTTGAGTAAAATTGGGATAGTTCATAAATTGTAAAGTGGAAGCAAAATAATAGATGTGAAAGTACCTGGTAAAGTGCTTACGCCAGTCTGTTTTCATCAGTAACGTCCTCGCTCCAGGCTCTGAAACACTGTCTTCCCTGGCCTAAAGTTAGCGGGAAAAAAAATTATAAAGCTGAGGAGTTCAGAGCAAGGGCTTTGCCGGAGATCACGTCAGAACCCCACCAGCCACTTGACCTGCTGTGGGCGTTCCTTCCCTCGCGGTGGGCATCCGTTTTCCCACCTCCAAAGTGGGAGCAGTCATGGCAGCGCTTCTCCAAGTCGATGGTGCGTGGAATCGCGAGGAGCCTGTGGAAACGCAGATGCTCGTTCCTGGGCTGGAAATTCTGCATTTCCAACCGGCTCCCAGGTCTTGCTGCTGCTGCTGGTCCCTGGCCCCCACTGAGCAGCAAGGAGTTCTAGTGCTTAACTCCCTAGAGGTGTTGAAAGGCTTAAATTAGACAATACATCCTAAACATTTAGCCTGGGGCTTACGTCAGCTCCTTATCAATAGCTAGTAGCTCAGTTGTTGATATTATGGTGATTTACGTGTTTAAGGGGAGTGGGGTGGGTTGAAGAGCACCCCCAGATGGGGCAGAAGATTATGGGATTTATTGAGCCTGTGGGGTTTGGAAAGAGCAGTGTCCCAGGAGTCAGGAGATGTGGGTTCAAGTCCTAGCATTATGACTCATGCCACGGCTATGGGAGCGTGGGCAAGTCTCTTGACATTTCTGAGCCTCAGTTTCCCCCTCCAGGGAAAGGGAAAGGGTTGAATTAGGTGGTGTCTAAGGAGTCTCGCAGTTTTAATTTCCCTCTGGTGAAATTTAAAGATAGTAATGCCTGCTCCTTCCCACCGCCAAAAGAAACCTAACAGGCCTGACCTTGGCCACAGCCTGGAGCCTCATCTGTTGCAGGAAGGGGGCTGTTCTGGGCCTGCCTTGACTGTAGGGAGGATGGATAACCGGACAGCCCGGCCGGACACCCTTGGCGTTCCTCGGGCCTCAGGTGACATCATCCCCAGAAGCCTCCGTTCTCTGGGCCTGTGCTAAGTTCTCCCTGTTAAGGCAGGATGATTCGCAGCCTGAACAGGAGCGAGTTTGCAGCATGCCCAGAAAAACGATGTAAAAGGAGGCATTTTCCACATTCCATCACCCTGCTTCACCACACTGGAGGCAGAGGTGATTCACGAGTACACTCACTTCCTTGAAAGCACATGTCACACCCCCCAGATTCCAGCCCTTTACAGGGGTCCTGGTAGGGACTCGAGACCCAGGCAACCGACCCTGTAGTGGAAGAAATGGGCACACAGCAACCTAGTCCCCAAACGGGAAGAACAGGCCCCCGAGATAAGTGACTCCTCCCAGTGTAGCCCTGGACAGTGTATTAACCCACAGTCTGTACCGAGCCCTCACCATGAACAAACATTTATTGAGCACCTGCTGCATGTCTCTGGCTAAGCAAGTTCACCTGAATAAACTCAGTACGTCCCAGTGAAGAGATTAGTACAGATGAGGGTACCCAGGTTCAGAGAGATTTAGTGACTTGCAAAGCCCACCGGGTTGAGCTGATCCTCCTTTTCTCTCCTCTTATGAACTTGCTTCAAAGCCCCTGTCCTCCGTGATTACTTATGTTTCCTTCTCTCCCCTGATGAGAGTCAGCTTCTAAGGCCCTGTAGCCACCATCCCATAGCTTGGCCCACAGCTTGCCCTAGGAAGATGTTTTGCCCCATGAATCTGTGAAATTGGGACTAGATTTTGGTGCCATAGCACTCAGCCTTGTGCTGAGTGGGGAAGGAAGAGGAACCCATGACTTCGTTCCTGACCTTAGGAAGGACTGGGGGAAGGTGTAAGGGTTGAAAACCAGCCAGGATTTATTCAAGGCAGAGGGAGGGGAAAAGCCTTGTAGCTGAAGGAGACAGAGGGGTAGGAAGCAACCAGGTGTCATTTCCAGGGAGGATGACGGAGCTAGGGAGGTTCTGGGAATCGCAAGAAGGTGGGGAAGATTAGGTATAGGAAATCACACCTGCTTTGTGCAGTCAGGCGTGATGTATATGAAATCTAAAAATGTTTATTACCCTTTGACCTCGTAATTCCACTTCTGGGAAATGATCCTAAGGAAAATCTCCAAAATACAGAGGAAGCATAGCTAGATCCACAACAGTGTTCATCCTAGAGCTATTTATAAGAAGGTAAAAATGGAAACAGGGAAAACATTTCTCATAAGAGAATGGCAAAGACACCAGTGTATACAGCAACCAATAAATGGGATGTTTTCAAAGACTCTGAATAGCATTCAAAATCAATGATGTTAAAATGTTAAGGGAAATGGCAGGTTACAAATAGTAACGATAGCTGTCATTTATGGAGTGTTATTTCCTCTGGGTTGGGTGCTTTCCCTGTTTGGTCTCAGTTAACCCATATATAACCCAGAGAGGACGGAAATCACCTCCAGGTAACAGGTTTGGAGACTGAGGCTCGCCCAGGTAGGTAGTGGAAGAGCTGGGATTCAGCCCTGGTCACACTCAGTGTGTTCTGACCACTGGTTTATATAACAGGACCATGTTCAGCAAGGAAATCAGAGAAAAATATGGCAAATATAAACAATGGTCCATTTTCAGAAATGGGAGGTGGAGGAAGGAGTGATTGCCACTCCCCCCTCACTTTTCTGTATTTTCCAAATTTTTCCTTATGAAGTTGTGATAGTCTTATTTATTTATTATTTATTTTTGAGACAGGGCCTCCCTCTGTCACCCAGGCTGGAGTACAGTGGCACCGTCATAGCTCACCGCAGCCTGGAACTCTAGGCCTCAAGCGATCCTCCCATCTTGGCCACCCAAAGTGCTGGGATTACAGACATGAGCCACCATACCTGCCTTCTTTTTCTATTCTTTCCTGATTTTCAGTTGCTTATTATGCTTATCATTCTGCAACTTGGTTTTATTTATTCACCAGTAGGTCTAGGTGGCCTTGTTATCTTCTGGATGCTCTTTATTCTTTTTTGAGGGGGTGGCTCAGACTATTCCACAGTTGGGAATTGGCATAATTTATTTCCCAGGGTCTCCCCTTGAAGGACATTTGGAAAGTTTCTAACTTTTCACTAATGCAATCAATCCTGCAAGGAGCATCCTTGCTTATGCCTTTTCCAGCAGAGGGTTTTGTTTGTTTTAACAGAAAAGAATGGACTGAAAAAGAAATGCACTTGGGTGGCTCCATCTGTGGCTTTGGCAGATGGGGATGGAGGGATTTCATTGGGGGCTCCACATTCAAAGACATCCCTGTTGGTAAAAATGGCGGGGCAGGGTCTACCCCCACCCCCAGGGCAGCCCTCCTGCACACTAGGGCTGTTCTCTTGGGGGGGAGTTACAGATTAGGGTCCCCACCCTTGATTTATGCAGCTTCCTTCTGCTTAGCTATGGGCAAATCCTCTTCAGGAAGGCAGGGGCTCTAATGCCTGTGGGGCACCAGGATGCAGAGCTGACTCCACTTCATTTAATTCCACCCCTTCCCTGGCAGTCTTTTATAGCAGATATAGTCTGAAAACCAGGAACATCAGCCAGTTCCTCACACCTGCTGTGTGGACTGCAGCCAGCTCTGTGAGAGCCCAGGGCCACCATGCTTCATTTTTATGGAAGAAGGGGGCTCTGCTTAACAGACTTCAAACAGCTCCAACTTTCTGCTCTGATTTCTTGAGGCCTTAGTAAGAAAGACACAGGTCTATGCCTTACTAGCTGTGTGATCCTGGGTGAATTATTAACATCTCTGAGCACCTGTTTCTCCTCTGTAAAACAGGGCAGTGAGACCTCCCTTATGGGGCCGTGCAGATTAAATGAACTGCTGCCGTGAGCCTGGCACCTAGCACGGTGGCTACATCTGCAAAAGGAGCGGTGAGTCACAGGTCCAATCCTAAAGGTCCTAAGAATGGAAGTGCCCCTGCTTGGCTCCCTTCAGCGCAGTCTCTAGGCTTACCTGCGACAGCCAGGAGGGCTTTTCTTTGAGGACCTCTGATCCAAATAGGGAAGTCTATTCATTTCTTAGCCAGTGGGACAGTACCCTGAAGCCAAATAAGCTAAAAGACAGAAGCAACAACAAGCAAACACCCCTTCTGAAGGCAGTTGCTGAACCAGTACGAGTCCAAACCTGTCCAGCTGCTGTTCTGGCCAGCACATTATGTGCCCATCTCTGTTCATCCTTAATCTTATCTTCATCATGTCTCTTCATCCTCAGCCCCAGCAGCCAGAACATTAATCTTAATCTAAAGCTTATAAAAAAAAAAAAAAAAAGAGGCATCGACTTAGTGAAGTCTGAAGGTCTGGTTCAAAATATATTATTAGAGAGTGAAAAAATTAAGTGGAACAAAAGTCTGACACCACTACTATAGGAAAAGAAAAACCCCACTTAACTATATGGGTGCATGTGAGTGTGTGTGTGTTTATATACTTATGTACATTCTTTTTATATACTTACATACATTCTACTGGTATAAAACATCCTGCTAGTATAAAAGTGTTATCAGCTAACAGCAGTTCCTTTGGGGGCATGTGGTGGGCTCTACTTGTTTACTTTCTTTATTGTTTGACTTTCTGGTCATGAGCATATCTTTTGAGAGAGGCAGTAATGATAGTGGTTGGGAATGAGGGGGCTACTGGAATCAAGCCATCTGGTTTGGCTTCAAACTCAGATTTGTGTCTCTGCATCAGATATTGAAGCTCTTGCAGCTCGTCTGTAAAACTGAGATGACAGTAATAATAAAACCGACCTCATAGGGTTGGTTTGGAGGGTTAAATGAGGGAATCCATATACTTATCACAATACTTGGCATTCAGCAAGTACAAAAAAATAGCCAACTATTATTATTACTTTATAAGTAAAAAGAAATATATATATAAATATACACTTGTGCATACATGTAAAACATAGGCTCCCTACCAAAGGGTAGGGTGCCGTGCGTCTGTGCGTGCATTCCTATGGTACATACAGTCGTAAAAAGAAATGTGAGAGAGGAAAAAAAGAGAAAGAGAAATGGCTGCTTGTGAATAGCCAGCTCTGAAAGTCCCTGCCCCATGGAATGTTCCACTGTTCTCTCAAGAGGGGCCATTAGGGATAACCCTGGTGTGGAGGAGGGACGGTGCTTGAAGGCTAGAAAAGTCGTTTTATAACACAGACACCTGCACTCGAATGTTTACGGCAGCACAATTCACAACTGCAGAGATGTGGAAACAACCCAAGTGCCCATCAGTACATGAGTGGATTAATAAAACGTGGCGTATGTATACCATGAAGCACTACTCAGCCATAAAAAGCAATGGTGAACTAGCACCTCTTGTATTATCCTGGTTGGAGCTGGAGCCCATTCTTCAAAGTGAAGTATCACAAGAATGGAAAAAAAAGCACCACATATACTCGCCGTCAAATGGGTACTAACTGATTGACACTTAGGCACACACGGAAGTCATATTCATCAGGTGCCAGGAGAAATTCATAACTAATGGATGCGGAGCGCACTGTCTGGGGGATGGGCACACTTGTAGCTCTGGCTTGGGTGATGCAAAGGCAAGATATGTAACCAAAATGTTCATATCCCCATAATATTCTGAAATTTAAAAAAAGAAAAAATTAAAAAAAAAAAAAAAGCCCAGCATAGAGCCCACCTGCCCCCAACATGGAGCCCTGGATTCGCTGAAGAGGTAGCACGGGTTTGTTTGTCTTCTCCCTGGACCAAGGAGCTGCAGAGGCGGGAAGGAATCAGAGCAGTTTCATCCTTTCACTCATCTGTTGAATATTTATCGCGTGTCTTTTCTCTGCTAGTCATTGTTCTAAGCCCAGGGATACAGCCATGGACAGGGAGACCAAAACAAAACATCAAACAAACAAAATCTCATCTTCATTCTGTGGGAGGTAGACAGACACCAAAAATGAGTAAGACTCGTCGTGTGCTGAATGGTGATAAATGCTATGGAGAAAATTTAAGCAAGGAGGGGTTTCAGAAACTACCGGAATGAGTTGCAATTTTATGTAGGATGGTGGGAGAAGGTCTCACTGAACAGATGACAGTACAGACCTGGAATAAGTACAAGAGAGAGCCCTGCAGAGGAAGGGCAAGTGCAAAGACCTGGAGCTTGGAGTGAGTAGAGTAGCCAGGAGGGCAGCAGGGCTGGATGGAGTGGTCTAGACTAGTGGTCCTCAACAGGGAGCCACTCTGCCCCTCTCTCCTCATGACCCATCTGGCAATGTCTGCAGACATTTTTGGTTGTCACAACTTGGTGGGGTGGGGGTAGGTGCTGCTAGGGTCCAGTGGGTAGAGGCCAGGGATGCTGTCCAACATCCTACAAAACACTGGGCAGCCTCCCTATTCTCCAAAGAATTAATCCACCCAAAATGTCAAGAGTGCCAAGGTTAAGAAACTCAAGTCTAGACTTAAGAAGAGTTGCAGGAGAGGATGTCAGAGAGATAACAAGAAGTAGGGGCATGGGGAGGAGGTGGTGGACAGGGAGATGGCCAAGAGCCTGATAGCGTCCTGAGGACTTGAGCTTATACTCTAGGCCAGATGGGAAGCCACTGGCTGTTAGCTGAAGCATAATGAGTGTTTAGCTGGTGGAGTTTCCAGGTCATAGTCAGGGAGAGGAATACCAGGCGGTCTTTGATCTTGGTTCCAGGCCCTGGCTGCCACTGGCTTCCTCTGGGGGGCCATGCATCAGAGGCTGGGAAGCGGCAGACAGGTCATTTCCAGTCATTAAGTAGGACTCCATCAGCAGGTAAAAACACTGCTTTGTTAGGAAATTGTTGATCTTGATTCTGTGGGAATAGCTCAGTCTTCCTTAATGACTAGGAACCTTAGGCAGTCTGGACCTCATCACAACAGGAGAGGCAAACTTTCATTTCACCAGATGTTTCCCGAAGGCTGGTTATAGTGCAAGGCTGGTGTTTGGATGTACACCTTGCCTTCTCGGAGTCCTTGATGCAATGAGGGACGGGGAAAGGGAGAAAGAGTCACCCCCAAATTGATACCTGGAACATTCATGGAGCACGTGCTGAGGGTGCACAGCCTGCTGGGAGCTGGGATTAGAGGGATGAACGGATGCAGGCATGCCAGGGAGGGAGCTTGTGCTGAGAGGAGACCCAAAGTCCAGTGATATAAGTGCAGTGACACATGGGGGACAGGGCAAAAGGGCTGGCTCAGCCTCGGCAGCCAGTAGCACAGAGGAGATGGCGTTGGACCTTAGAAGACAGAGGAGCGCAGGAGGTGGGATTATGGAGGGAAAGCACCCAAGCAGGGCCAGAGCGAGCCAGAGTTCTCAGGAGCTCACCTCTGTAGGTTTCTGGACCACATCCTTGCAGATTCCAGGAATCTGCATTTTCACAACCCTCCAGAGACCTGCAAACCAGGTGTTTCTCTGACAGCACGTTGCAAAGCCCTACTCCGGGAAACCAAAGGCAGGATTCAGGCATTCAGCCTTGCATGGTGCTTCCAAAAGAAAGGCTCTAAATGCTGCTTTGCTTTGAAAGGCAAAACCCCAGGGCCTCTGGCCTGCTCGGCATGGCCACACTGAACGCAGTGGTTCTCAGTCCTGAGTGGCCTAAATATCACTGGGGGAGCTGGTTAACCTACATATATCTGAGTTGCAACACAGAACCTCTGCCTCACTGTCTCCTGGCGTGGTCTGCTGGGGTCCCTACCTGGAGATACACTGGCCCTATGGATTGTCTGTGACCGAGACACCTTTTGGCCACACTGAGCCCTCCTCCAACTCCTGGAATCTCAAAAACACTAGGAGTCCCACCGGTGCCCATCTATTTACTTACATCATCATAACTGCCTTTTATCGAGCACTTACTGAGTGCAGAGCTCTGTGCTGAGCACCCTACATTTATTGTCTTCCTTTAAGTCTCACAACAACCTGGTGAAGGAGGTAAAATTCACATAAGGAAACTGAGGCACGGCAGTCAGTGGCAGAGCTGGGACATGGATCTAAGCTCGCCTGACCCCAAACCCGAGCTCTGAAGCAGTCCCAGCACTGCCCCCCTTCTGCCGCCCTGCCGTGCACTCTATTGCTTGTTGCCACAGCAAGATTGCAAACTACTTGGGGCAATAGTTGGATCTTAGGCTGCTTGTGTTCCTCAGACAGAATTTTCTTGAAATAACTGAGATTGCCTCTTAGGAAGAGCTGTGACAGCACCCTCTGGACCTTGAGCCTGCGAGCTCCCAACCCATTTAAATAGCATCTTCTCTCTTCTCTGAGCTCCCAGGGTTCTAAGCTCTCTGCCCTGCAGAGCGTACCAGAAAGGCCTTGTGTTTGAGCCCTGAGCTTTCCCTTCCTTTTGGCTTGGTCCTCCTTCCTGGGCTGGGAGCTCCTGGAAGTAGCGAGGCTAGGTTCTCCCCATCTGTCTCCCCTAAAGTAGCATATAGTAAGCTCGATGAATTCAAGGGGAGCGGATTGGTAAGCATTCAGATTCCAGGCTTCTGTGGACATAAATCAAGGACGGTCATTTTTGTTGCTGTTGTTGCTCTCTAAATCACTTTCATCTGTATTTGATTTGCTGAGCAGTTACTATGTGCCAGGTACTGGCTCAGGTGCTAGGAATTCAGTGGTAAACAACATCAATGAGTTTCCTGCTGTCATGGAGCTTTCTTCTAGTGGCAAAGACAAGCAAAACACAAATAGCAAAGCCAGCTTCTGTGGCAGGGGCTGGGGAAGAAGGAGGGCCATTAAAACTGGAGGCCAAAGAGGCCCTTCTGAGAAGGCATCATTTGAACTCATGATGGGTTGATCAAAACGAGCCAGCCACATCTGCATCAGGGAAGGAGTATTCCAGAACCAGCATTGCCTGTTTGAGTATTCATGGATGCTAGTATGGCTGGAACTTAGTGGGCAAGAGAGAGAGATGAGCTGGGAGATATCGGCCAGGCTGGGTTACACGAGGCTTTCCCTGCTCACCCTGGAGAAGAGTTCGGCGTTGATTCTAATGGAGATGGGAAGCCATGGGAGGGTTTTAAGCAGGGTGATGATGAAAGATCAACAGCTGCTTGGAGAATGGCCTGTAGGGAGGACAGAGTGGAAGCGGAGACCAGTTAGGAGGCGACTGCCGTGGTCCAGGTGAGGGATGATGGTGGCTTGGACAAGGATAGCAGAAGAGGAAGGTGAGAGGGGTGGACAGACAAGACTTGCAGATGCAGTGGGTGTGGCCAGGGTGGGGCACCAGGGAAAGTGGAATCACGGAGGCCCCTCAAGTTTACAGTAGGTAGATGGAGGTGCCATTTCCTGCGATGGGGAAGATAGAGGAAGAGCAGATTTGGGCAGCAAAATGAAGAGTTCCTATGTGCCGTGTTGGTGGTGGCAGGCTGAATAAACGTCCTCTGAAGACGGCACCTGTGAATATTTGCCTCACATGGCAAATATGATTATGTCAGGGATTTTGAGATGGGGTCGTTGTCCTGGATTATCCTGGTGGGCCTAATGTAAACACAAGGGGCCTTATAAATGAAAGAGGGAGGCAGGAGAGTCAGAGTGATACGATGTGAGAAGGAATCAAGCCATTTTGAATTGACTTTGAAGATAGACAAAAGGAAACACGGGTCAAGGAATGCAGACACCCTCTGGGAGATGGGAAGGTAAGGAAATATCTTCACCCCTAGAGCCTCCAGAAGGGACACCATCTTGCTGACACCTTGCCTTTGGCCCAGTAAAACCCATGGTGGACTTCTGACTCCAGAACTGTAAAATAATGCATTTGTGTTGTTTTAAGCCATTAAGTTTGTGGTTATTTGTTACAGCAGCAATAAGAAGTGAATACATTGTCCTTATAGACGTCCGGGTGGAGATGCGGCTGTATTGGCCTGAGCCCGCGGAGGGGCTGGGACTAGAACCCCAGGAATGGTCACCCTACAGTTGGAACTTAAATTGGAAGGGCTGCAAATCAGCTCAGGGCCCAGAATGAGCTGGCCACAGGGCCTCAGAATAATTCCTGTTCTCTCCTGGCCTAATACAGGCAGACCCTGGCAAAGACTTCCAGAAGCAGCCAGCATCTCTCACTCTGCTGAGTAGAGAACCTTTAGCTTGGGGCGCAAGGAACTAGGGGGTGGGACCTGAACGGGGTGGGTCTGCTCCTGGGTCAGACACTGTGGCAAGGTGAGAGTGAAGGTCCAGAGGACCCTGTCACCCTGAGGGAAACTTCCTGCCTGTTATCTCAATGCCTCTGGGGCCAGGTGGGGGAGGGAATGGGAAGAGAGGATAGAAATGTTTATTTAGCACCTACTAAGTGCCAAGCACCAAATTCCAGATTTTTAATCTGTGGCATTAAACCTTACAATAACCCTGACAGGGAGCTATTAGCCTCATTCGTGGATAGGGAAATTGAGGCTCAGAGAGGTCAGATTACTTCTTGCAGATAACACCAACAGGATCCAGGAGTCCACCAAGCTTCCCTGGGCTTCAGATGTCCCCAGGGTTGTGCTCTTTCTACCATGCCCGTCATCCTGAGTAAGGACTATTTGAGAGTGTTTCTCTCCAAGATAGCAACAGTGACCTCTCCTCCTTTGCCTGAGTTAAGCATTTAATCCTCACACTAACCTTATTAGTTAGGAGTTAGGTTTATTATTTTCATTTTAGGGATGCAGTCATTGAGGCTCAAAGGATTAAGTAATTTGCTTAAGATAATGCAACCCAAGAGAAGCGAAAGAAGCAGGTCAGGACTGGATTCCAGAACAACCAGAGATTTTGCTTGAAATAACAGGGCACCGTGGCTCACACCTGTAATCCTATTAGCACTCTGGGAGGCCCAGGTGGGAGGATTGCTTGAGGTGAGGAGTTCGAGACCAGCCTGAGCAAGAGTGAGACCATCTCCACTAAAATAGAAAAATTAGCTGGATGTGGTGGCATGCACCTATAGTCCCAGCTACTTGAGAGGCTGAGGCAGGAGGACTGCTTGAGCCCAGGGCTTGAGGTTTCTGTGAGCTAGGCTGACACCATGGCACTCTAGCCTGGGCAATAGAGTGAGACTCTGTCTCAAACAAAAAAAAAGAAAAGAAAAGAAAAGAAATAACACTACTACTACTAATCATCCCCCTGCACCTCCAGGCTCCTTTCTGTACTCCCACACCTTCCCTGCAGACCCTGGGCAAGGCACTGTGAACAATGGAAACATTGCTGAGCCTCAGGGCCTCAGCATTGGCCATGGCCTTGAGGCTCTAGGAAGAAAATCCAAGTCTTCAAGAGACCTTATTTTAGGTGATTTCAACAATAAAGGTTATGACAATAAGGCCTCTTACAGGAAGTCCTCCCTGATTGCCTCAGCCCACAGAGCTCTTACCTTTCTCTGTACATTTAGTCTGTTTTGTTTACTTCCCAGTAGGCCTTGGAGAAGCCATTATCATTTCATATGTGTGTTTCTCCCATAGAATGTAAGCTTCTTGAGGGAGATTTTTTTCTGTATTTATTCTGGTGAATTCCAAATACCTAGAGAAGACATGGCATGTGATAGACACAAGAAGTATTAGTTGGATGAAAATATCCTTCTTGCAACCCACAGAGACTGGCATTGGTCTGGGCCAGGCCTTGTCCTGGCTTCCAGGGATACCGAAGTGACCTGAATAACTTCCTGCCCTCTGAGCTTATGGGGGAGACAGACAGACTTACCTACTCACAATAGATTTCGCCACGTGCAACCAAAGAAAAAAGGTGAACTGAACTAGTTTGTTGAATGGGCACAGATGATAGTCAGGGAGGTGATTGTGCAGAGTCCTCCAGGAGGGCAGACAGCTGAGGGCCTGTGATACACTGAGAGGCACCACTGGTTACAAGGAGCATGAGCTCCGAAGCCCAGGTGTCTGGGTTGAATCCTTCCCCATCAATTACCAGTGTGATGTTGCACCAGTTATTTCAACTTGAGAAAAATGCAGATTTCAAGACGCACTGCAGAGATTCCAATCCAGCAAGCCTGGGCTGGCTAGAATCTGATTTTTTTTTTTTTTAACAACTATCTCATGGTTTATTGCAGAGGGTCCACAGACCATGCCTTGAAAAACACTGGCGGCCAGGCGAGGTGGCTTATGCCTGTAATCCTAGCACTCTAGGAGGCCAAGGCAGGAGGATCACTTGAAACCAGGAGTTCGAGACCAGCCTGAGCAAGAGTGAGACCCTGTTTCTACAAAAAATACACCCCTGTAGTCCCAGGTGCTTGAGAGGCTGAAGCCGGAGGATCACCTGAGCCCAGGAGTTTGAGGTTGCAGTGTGCTACAATGACGCCACTGCACTCTAGTTGGGGAGACAGAGCCAGACTTTGTCAGAAAAGAAAGGGAAGGGAAAGGAAGGGGAGGGGAGGGGAGGGGAGGGGAGGGGAGGGAAACACTGGCCATCAGTGAGAGAGGATCGTGCTTATCAGCAAATTGGATTGTCACACTGTGTGTCAGTGACGTTTTTCAGCGTGAAATCGTAAGTTGTCATTCAGGGTTTGACATTTAGACATTACACCACCCAGTAAGTGCCATGGAGAAGGCTTCAGGACAGCTGGCCAAGGAGGACATCCCACAGGCCTCGTCTATACCAGGTCATCCCAGGACACTCCCCAGCAGCAGATTTCAAGCACTCCGCTCTCACCTTAGGCTAAGGGTGGACCTACAGGGGCTCTCTGCAGACAGTCTTTGATAGACTGATAGATTTTTCTAGCCACCAGCCCCACACAGAGGTTTGGGGTGGACCACATGGACCCCAGGGAGGGCCAGGGTAGAATGAGGGTCCAGGAGGTGGTACCTCACTCTGGTGTCTCCATGTCTCGACTTGAACTAGGACCTCACAGCCAGATGCCAGATGTGGATGAGGCCATGGGCATGTGAGGCCTGAGAGGCTGCAGTCCTGGGCAAACTCAGCCTCTTTGTGCCTTGATTGAATGCAAGGCCTGAGTGCTACAGGTCAGTCTTCATTTATTCACCCGTAAATAGCTCAGTCTCTGTCATGTGCCAGGCTAGGCTGGGGATACAGTGGTGAGACAGCTGTCTGTCCTTAGCGAGCTTATGCTCCAGAGAGGGGTCTGACAATAAGGTAAAATACGTAAGTTAACGCCAGAGGGTAATGAGAGGAAGACCATAAAAGAGTAATGGGACTTAGTGCAGGAAGGTTACTTTTTTAGTTACAGTGATCAGGGAAGAACTCTTTTTATTTTTATTTTTTTATTATTTTTTTGAGACAGGGTCTCACTCTATTGCCCGGGGTAGAGTGCAGTGGTGTCATCATAGCTCCCTGCAACCTCAAACACCTAGGCTGAAGCGATTCTCCTGTCTCGGCCGGCTGAGTAGCTGGGACTACAGGTGCGTACCACCATGCCCAGCTAATTTTTTTATTTTCTGTAGGGACAGGGTCTTGCTATGTTGACCAGGCTGGTCTCAAACTCCTGGTCTCAAGCTATCCTCCTGCCTCGGACTCCCAAAGTGCTGGGATTACAGGTATGAGCCGCCACACCCAGCCTCAGGGAAGGATTCTTTGAGGAGGTAACATCCTAAGCCTAGATGATGAGGAGCCAGCATGTAGGCTGTGAAGGCCACAGCATGTGCAAAGGCCCTGAGGTGGGAGGGTACTCCACAGGTAACACATGGTGGCCTCTAATGTGTGCTCAACAAGGGATCGTTTAGCCTCTGGGTGGCTGTCTGCACGGTCCCAGGGCTCACAGCTCTGACTCAGGGACTCTGTAAGTTATGAAATCATGGCTATAACTATGGCAAACCTGAATGGAGAACCTCCAGCCAACCATAACCTGTCTCACCTGAGCCGCACAATGACTCCTCAGGCAGGTACAGCTACTGTATAGGGGCATTTTACTGATTGGGATGCTGAGACTCAGTAAAGCAAGTCACCCAGGTCACTTATTTGTTAGGTGGCAGAACAGGGATTCAAATCCAGGGCAAACTGCAGAGCCCGGGACTCTTTGCTAATACAAGGCGTTGTTGAAGTGACGTGATTTGACACCGCCCCCCCCCCCATTCTCTAATGCAGGAACTCTTGGGCCTGGAGATCCCAGCCTCCCTTTCAGCCATTAAAGTGGCCACTGAGCCTGCTGGGACCTGGTCTCACACTGAGGGCCGCCCCCCTGGCATATCCACTGAGAGTCTGGGGTGGTGAGCCAGATCGCCCAGCTGGAAACCACCCCTCCAGGCAACTCCTTCTAGAAGGAAGAGTTCCTGGTCCAGAGCTGTGTTCTGTTCCCAGCCTGACTCCAGTCTGCTCCCTCCCCGGCCCCAGACGTCCGCTTGAGTCAGCCCGAGGCCTGTGTGGGGGCGTCCTCTGGGCTTCTGCAACATCCTGTGTTCTGCCTTCTGCTTACCTATTTTCCATTTCCAGGGAATCCCTCCCATCAGGGTTTGTTTTTACACCCTGGAGCCAACCTGCCCACAGAACAATTAAAATGGCTCCCCCAGGGTCCCCTGGAGCCATTCCTGCATTGCACAGTGCATCTCCTGCCCCCAGGGTCTGGCAGCAGCCTCCCTTCTTTCTCCCTCCCCAAAGACTCCAAGTTCTTCTCCTCCTTCGGCTTACAAGGTCAGGACCTCCTCTTCCAAAGAGCATCACTGCTGTCCCCACTCCCCTGAACTCCCACTCCCACGTGCAGTCTGAGCTGTGGGAATGGATATCTGCCCTGTTTGTCTTCCGGCATCTCTTCCCCTCCTTCCTCTGACCACAGCACTCCTTTTCCTCTGGGAATAGCCCCTCCTCCACTCCCTGAGATTAGGTGGGGCCACCAACCACACAATACCTTTTCTCCTAGCCACACCGATTGGCTCAGTGACAGGCATGTGACCCAAACCGGGCCAATCAGAATCCTTGTCTGGGATTTTGTATATGGAGCACAGGGAGGAAAAACTCTCTCTTTCCTCTGAGTTTGCTAAACTGGCAAGATGCAAGCCAGACTGGAGCTACCTGCATTCCTGCCTCTCCTCCCCTTTCCAGATAGAAGCTACCCATCTACAGTAGGAAAAAATGAGGCCAACACACAGAGAGAAGCAGAGACCTTGCTCTAAAAACGTTTTAAGACACATCTGTATGATTTCCGCAGAAAATGTTATTTAGCTTTGCTTGTTTTTAAGCTTTAGAAAAAATGGTATAGTGTATTGTCGTCTTCTGAAACTAACTTTTTTCCAAGCATCATTTGTTTCTACGATTCGTCTATCTTATTGTGTATAACTGTAGTTCATTCATTTCTCATTGCTGCATAATATTACATTGTGGGAGTAGACCAGAGTTCACAATTTATTCCTTCTCCAGGCAAAGAACATCTGGGATTATCATAATTTTACTATTATGAACAATGCTTCTTTGAACATCCTTGTGCACGTTTTTCACACGTGCCCAAATTTCCAGGGCATATACTTAGGAGTGGGATAATTGCTGGGTCACCAGTGTGTGTGCAACTTCAGTTTTACAAGATAACATCCAATTGTTTTCCAAAACCATTAACGTCCATTTATCCCCCACCCCCCACCTCCTGTAAGAGTCCCCAACAACAACTCAGCACCACTTGTGCCCTATATTTTGATATCTCCCCATGGTGCCTAGCACAGTCTCTGACTTGTAGTGGGCTCAAAAATAGTTTATTTACAGTGGAATGGTTGGAATGAGTAGGTGGCATGGAAGACAGACGACCAGACAGTTGGAGAGAGGATAGAGACCATCTTCACCCAGAAAGATGATCAACTGCCTGTAATCCCAGCACCTTGGGAGGTCGAAGCAGGAGAATCCCTTTAGGCCAGGAATTCAAGACCATCCTGGGCAATATAGTAAGACCCTATCTGTAAAAAAAAAAAAAGAAGAAAAGAAAAGACAATCAACTGAAAACTCTACCATCTGAGACATCAGCGGTGGCCACAGACTCTGGGCTTCTCTGGGGCCCCTTGGGGCCTTCATGGGGCCTCCGTTCTGACTCTCAGTGCTCAGCAAACTCTCTGTATGGACACAAGCTTCTGGTATGAGTCTGCTCTGGGGGCTTCATGCCTGACTCTGCCTACCGTGGAGCACCCTTAGATTTTCAGATTGCTGATCAGGTATGTGCCGTGAGCCTTAGAGTCCAGCCTTGAAAACTCACTCCTTTGGAAATCTTATCTATGAATAATGCCCCCTACACCCAGATGGACCTTGATGTCAGTTTCGAAACAGCCACATTTCCCTGCCTTGCTTATGCTTTCTTCTTAAAAGTTGTTTTTTTCCATAAGCAAATCCTAGTAACTTGATAGAACTTTCTCACTGTTTTCAGCCATGCCCGAAATTCATAATCTTAACACACAAACACACACTTAAAGTGCACACTCCTCACTTCTTTTCAAGCCGAAGGCTTGCAAGAAGAATTTTCTGTCGAAGGTCAGCAGCTCTGATTGCATTTCTTTATTTAGAACATTGTTTTTGCTGGAGCTGACTCCATTACCTTTGAGTTCACGGAAGTGGAGCCCATTAGAAGAATCGGCAGTCAAGAGGCTCCCAAACAAGCTTTAAGAGTGTTGCTAAACTTAGGTTCATTTGGCTGCTGTGGTTTAGAGACAGGGGCCTCTCTCTTTCTCTCTCTCTCATTTTTGATGGGGCCTGCATTTTCCTGCTTTGCAACTGCCAGCCTGTTCGTGATGGGAAGAAAGGAAACTCAGGGCATTAGTCCTAATGTCAACATCCATTCCTATCTCTGCTACTAAACTCCCGACTCCTCTTGCAATATTACATTGTACAATATTACTTGTACTTCCCATCGCCCTAACATGGCTGAGGCTGGCCCAGACAGGGGTGCAGCAGAGACAGCGCTGTGCCCTGGTCCCGACAGAGTGGGTTCGAAGACCTGACCGTTGCCATGTCTCCTGGCTTCTGACCTGTGTACCCACTTCCCCATCTTGATTGCCAGAGTCCTAGTACCTGTGGAAGGAACTGCTCCCTAGCCTGTGCCCACCCGCCCACCCTGGCCTTGCCTAGACCGTTTCAGCCTGTGGCTTCTGCACTCTCTGTTGTTCACATACTGCTGGGAGCCTGCTCTGTGTCCTGGGGTGGGTGTCCTGAGCTCTCTGATCTGCAGAGCACACATGATAATACTCACAACACCAGTGCAGGTGTGCTTACCCTTAAAAAGTACAAATTATAAGGTGTCCTGAGATGGGCACAGATGCAACATTTGGGCAATGCCTTGTGTTGACATCGTGAAGGGGTTGGGGGTGGGGGTGAGGAGGGAATTGGTGCAACTACTCCCAAGAGCAATTTGGCAATATTATCAAAACAGAAAGATGTAATTAGAAATTCCATTTCTAGGAATTTGTCCAAGGAAAATACCAAAGACCTGCATGTGGGGATGTTTGTTGTGACACTGTTTATAGTAGCTAAGACCTAGAAACCATCTACAGGCTGCCCTTTTTTCTCTATGATATAGCCATACAGTGGTATACTGTGTAGCCCCTGGGAAAAAATGAGATTTTGATCCATGGACTGATGGGAAATAATCTTCTGGAGGCTGGGTGCAGTGGCTCACGCTGGTAATCCTAGCGCTCTGGGAGGCTGAGGCGGGAGGATCGCTTGAGGTCAGGAGTTCAAGACCAGCCTGAGCAAGAGTTAGACCCTGTCTGTACTAAAAATAGAAAAATTAGCCAGGTGTGGTGGTGCTCCTTCTGTCCTCCCAGCTACTTAGGAGGGTGAGGTGGGAGGATGGCTTGAACCCAAGAGTTTGAGGTTGCTGTGGGCTAGGCTGATGCCATGGCACTCTAGCCCAGGCAACAAAGCAAGAGTCTGTCTCAAAAAAAAAAAAAAAATTTTTTTTTGTGAAAAAAGATACAAAACAGTACATATATTATTCTATCTTTATGTTTAAAAATACAAAACAGTATGTATACTATTGTATCTTTATGTTAAAATTAATGTGTCTGTGCTGAGAGTATTTCTGGAAAAATAAAAAATAAGCAGAACATAGAATTTTTTCCAGGGAGGGGGACTGAGGTGGAGGGAGAGTTACTTTTCACGGTGTGTTCTTGCACTCTGAAATTTTTATCGTGGGTATGTATAATTCAAACAAAATTTTGAAATGTAAAAAGATCATAAGCTACTTGTGTTCTAATTGCTTGCAGATTTTTATTTCTAGAACACTTACATGTCACAGATAGTGGCTCTGACAGTGACCTTTGAAGAATGGGAAGACGTCATACGCTTCAGGGAAGCGGAGTAGGATGTGGGTTCTCCAGAGTCGCCTCCCCTGGGGCTGCATGTTGCCTTAAGCCCAGGAAAGGGGCCTTCCCCGCCCCCGTCACTGCTGCCCACTGTCCTAACCCTGGCCAAGGCACCCCTGCTTCTCAGGCTCCCAGCTCTGGGTTGACACCCTCGGTGCGTGCCAGGCCCAGTGCTGAGTGCTTCATGTGCGATGGTGTCAGGTCTTCGCCTCCCGCCTGCCCGTGTCTCACAGCTGCCACAGTCGTCCAGGCTGCCATAGCTTCCTTACAAACCCCTGCTCCCTTGGAGCCATTCTGTGCACAGCCACCAGAGTGAACTTTCTAGACCATAAGGCATAATGGTCATTGCCCTGCTTAAAACCCTCCTAACCCGTGCCATTAGAATCTGATCCAAAGTCATTACCATGGCTGTGTGGCTCAGCATGGCCTGTCCCTCGACCCCTCTCTTCCTTGCCTCTCCCACTCCCCCTATCTTGCTGAGCTCCAACCGGGCAGACTTTCTTCATGCTGAAGAGCCCAAGCACATTCCTGCCCCAGGGCCTTTGCATACACAGCTCTGTCTCTTCATTCAGTCCTCTGCTTAATGCCCACCTTTCAGACAGGCCTCCCTGACTGCTCTAGGAGGAGGATGCCCCTTCCCCTAAACCCTCGCACCACTGTGTCCTACACCACCTGGATTCATGTTCCTTTTTTTTTTTTTTTGAGAAAGAGTCTCACTCTTTTGCCCAGGCTAGAGTGCCGTGGCATCAGCACAGCTCATAGCAACCTCAAACTCCTGGGCTTAAGCGGTCCTACTACCTCAGCCTCCTGAGTAGCTGGGACTATAGGCATGTGCCACCATGCCCAGCTAATTTTTTCTATATATTTTTAGTTGGCCAATTAATTTCTTTCTGTTTTGGGGTCTCGCTCTTGCTCAGGCTGGTTTCGAACTCCTGACCTTGAGCGACCCACCTGCCTCGGCCTCCCAGAGTGCTAGGATTCCAGGCGTGAGCCACCGCGCCGGGCCTGGATTCATGTTCTTCATGGTGTTAGTTCTCAGCAATTACCTTGCTGACTTGTTTGGGGTCTGGTCCCTCTGCATCAAATGCCAACGCTGTGAGCGCACCGGCCTTGTTGGTATTGATCATTCCTACGCAGTGGGGATTTACCAAGGGAACGGATGCCGTGTATGGCGTCATGGGTGCTCCGTGTTGGTGGCATCTCTGCTGCTTACTTGCTGTGTGGCCTCAGGAAAATGACATTTTCTGCACCTGTGAAATGCGGCTGGCTGGGTGTACCAGGGCAAAAGAGAGAGCTGCTCCTGAGGGGAGCTTTTTGTTTTTTCTAGAAGTCTATTATTCCGAAGAAGTTGTGCAGAAACACGGACTGATATTCCAGTTGGGGCTGTTTTCTGCCCACCTTCCTGCTCTGGAGAGCAGCACGCATTCCTGGGAGACGCTCCCTGGAGGAAGGGTTTGCCTGGAAATATCCAGTGCCTGGGGGAAGCGGAGGGACAAAAATGCCAGAAAGGGCACCTCTGGGGCAGGGGCACTGTCTCTGGATAAACGGTGTGGGAGGAAAGACTGCATAGAAACACACAGACTTAATGGGGCTCAGTGCAGGCGACACCCTCAGCACGATGTCTGACACCCACTGTGTCGACAAGGAACGTGTAAATGAATGATCGCTGTGATTATTATTAATTATTACTATTACTGGACTGGGTCCATTTCCATAAAGGAAGGAACCAGACTAAGTATCTCAAATTGTGCATTTTCACTATTCTGTGCCTCATTCGACGTCACCACAGTCCTCTGGGGAAGGTCCTGTTGTTTTCCCCGTCTTAGAGTTGAGGAAACCAAGGCCTAGGGAGGGTGTTTTGCTCAATGTCACCCGTAGCTGGAGAGCTGGGATTCCAGTGCATTTGGGCTCTTCCTGCTACAACTGTGAGGTTTCCTGAAATTTCCCAGGATTCTTTATTTTTGTTGGGCAGGGCCTATTTCCCTGTGGTTCCCAGCAGGAAAACAACCACTAAGAAAGGAAAGGAGGCTGCGAGCTTGATCTGGAGGACACGGGGCTGGGAAGAAGTAGGGGTACCCTTGCCTGGCTCTGCGCGAGAATCTGATCCCACAGGGGTTGCCGGGGAAGGGAGGAGCCAGGGCCAGATCCTGAGGACCTCCCTTCAGCTGTGCGGCCAGGTGGCTGAATCTCTCTTCCAGCTCCAGAGGCTTTCGAGGAGGAGCAGCCCTCTGGGTGGGACTCGGTGGATGCTCCCAAAGTGGGTTCTCCAGGGTGGGCATCTCAGTCCCCATCCTCACCTGCTGTGGAACAGGCCTGGCCTGCAGGGTTTTCCTTGAGAGTCAAGTTCTAAGGGCTGAGCCACCCTGAGTGAAAGCAACAAGTGTAAAGAGCGGCTGACTCAGAACGGCACCTGGAGCCACCTGCCCAAGATGCCCAGGGCGGGGACCAGCCCCTTGCCCTGCCACTGTGGGGGTGACATACTCCACCCTCACTTACTCCCCTCCCCAGAAGGAAACCTACAGTCTCACCATTACCGCAAGTCATTTAGGGTAAGCATTTTGGGTCAAGCCGCTCACTCAAAGTCTGCAGGGTTGACCTCAAGTCTAATACCTTCGTGGGCCTTTATCCACTCAAGGGTGTGGGGGTCAGTGTGCTGTTCCAGGGGCTGCAAGCAGTTAGGGAAGGCACAGGAAGAAGCAGGGGTAGAATACACTGGAGAGACACACAGGTCCAGGTCTGGCCTGGCGTGGAGACCTGGAGAACAGGTGGTCAAACCTGGAGGGCAAAAAGGAATTGAATTAGGTGTATTGCAATTAGACCTTTGTATTTTAGGAACACCTTCGCTGCAGGGTTGGTCTTCTTTACAAACCGGATGGCGGCAGTGCTGCCAGGGTTTGGAGCTGTGCAGAGGCCACCTGGGGTCTGCATGTGCCTTCTCCCTCCATCCACCCCCACTCAGACCCCCTTTCCAGCACCTCCCTCCCCACCAAGTTTCCGGAGCGGCCACCCACAGAGCAGCTCTGGGCTGGGCGCTGAGTCATAAGGCCGTGATGCCTGCCAGGGGGCGAGGGTGGCAGATGGCTTTATGTGGGCGTGCGTGAGGAGGGGGGCAGATGGGAGGGGGCAGTGACCCTGGGCCTGGCAGGGATCCAAGGAAGTGACCTGGGAGGTAGACCCGGCTCTTTCTCCATCCCATTTCCCAGGGATGCCTGCTCCTGATGGCGTAGCCAGCCACGGCCAGGTTGGGGTGGAAAGTGACCCCCAGGAGACCCGAGGCCTGAGGCCCAGGACTTCCGCCTGGCCCGGCTGGGGCGGCTGTGGGAGGCAGAGCCTGGCTCTGTTTATCCAGGCCGGGCACTTCCGGAGCAGATGGGCGCCTGTCAGCACTGCCGGCAGGAACGGGGCTGACGTCCTCTCCTTGCCAAGTGGCAGGTGACTGGAGAGCCCGGAGGGGAACATGTGTTTGGTTTGGCTGTTTATTAGGGGCAATCTCTCCAGGTTGGGAGCTGCTGCAGCCCTGCGCGAGCACAGCACAGACCCTCTGACCCAAAGGGGCCTTTCAGTCCCGGCGTGCTGGGGGCCCCGTGGGGGCTGCAGGGCTGCTCAGCCCCTCACTCTTTCTCTCATCTTGAACTTCTCCCCCCGGCTCTGCCATTTAGAGAGGGCGTCCTGAGCCCGGCCGGGCTCGCAGGGAGGGGGAGGCCGCCCGCCTTCCCAAGAGCAGGCTGCCTCCCACGCCTTGGATTATGAATTAGAAAACCCATTAAGAGGCAGTCAATTTGCAACTGTGATTTTAATCCTTTTTGGGATTTCAGGGGCCTTTGGGGATCTGAGGGAAAGCTTCGGACTCCTGCTCAGGATAGAGGTACACACAGACACGCACGACTCTTTCAGAGGTGACACAGCCCTTCCAGTGCCCGCCTGTGCTGGGAGTGCAGGGAGGGCCTTCTCGGGGACAAGGAATGCAGGCTCTGGAGCAAGAGGAGGCCCCGGCCCCTGAGCACCACAGTGCTTGTGAGGTCGGGGTTAGCACACCAGGCAAGGATGGGGAGCGTGTTCTTGAATCAGACCAACGTCAGTGTATGTGTGTAGTGATCCAAGGAAGGGGGGTGCCCTGATGCTCTCCTGTGGCATGAAAATGTCCTTTCCTCTTGCTCTGGTAGCCACCAGACTGGAGACCTGTTGAGAGGAGGCCCAGAGCCTGGTGAAGGATCTCCAAGCATTGGAAGCAGAGGTCCTAAAAGCGGTGCTGTTAAACACAGCCTCCCACCCAAACCACATATTTCTGTGCATACATATAAACACACCTAAAGGTCTCGAAGGATAAACCCCACGCAGACAGCAGGGCTGCTTCTGGGAAGGACTCGGCACTGGGGACATCAGCTTTCCTTATTGCTTTCTCTGCTTTGGTGTGGCCTGAATGTTTCCAATGAGAACACGTTCTAATGTCAACTGTGTGTTAAAAGCTTTTCAGAGAAAGGTTCTTGATGCTCTGCAGGCTTCGGATCCCTTCAGAAAGGTCCTGAAAACCAGGGACTGGCTCTGCCCAGTGCACCTGCTCACCACAAGAATCCCCAGCTTGAGAGGGGGCAGAGCCCTGGGCCTAGAGCTGACCCAGGTCTTTCCCCGGAGAAACTCACCTGCTGCCGCCAGCCAGGTGGCCCTGGGATGTCCTTTTCCCCCTCTCCCCACTCCATACCCAGTCCCTCAGCAAATTCCAGCCGAATTGTTCTCCTGACCAGTGGTTCTCAAACTAGTGGCATCAGAATCACCCAGGGGGCTTGTTCAAATGGCTCACCGGACCACCCTGAGACTGCGGTGGGGCCCAAACTTACTTTTCGAACAAGCGCCCAGGTGATTTGATGTGAGGGGTCCTTCCACTGCACTTTGAGAACTACTGCTCTGGGTAAAGCGCATTAATTGTGCCTTCTGGGGTTCACCTGGAATCTGGAGAAGGGGTTCCAGATGGGAACAACTGGCTCATCCCTCTCCTACGGAGGTAAGGATTGTCCCTGGGAATCATGCGGGGGCGGGGGGGGGGAGGGGAAATCCTTCTCCTGTTATTGGAAGACTGCGATTGTCTCACTCACCCCGGGCCACCCTGCCTCGCCCTAGGGACTTGGGGGCTGAGAGGAGTGGGCAGCGCCTTCCAAGTCCCCCAGCAGCTGTTGGCCACCCTGGGACTCTGAGCTCTGCATCTCTGTGCCCCAGTCAGCCCGGGCCTCTCCTCCGCGTTGAGATGGACGGTTGGGCCGGCAAGGCTGGGGCTGGGCGCGTGGGGAGGCGGGAAGGCCTCTCCAGCCCCTCAGCCCCCGACCTCTCCCTCCCAGCACAGTGGTTCGCAGGCACTGAGAGAAAGAGAGAGTCTCACCTGCCCCTCACCTCAAGGGACTGGATTGAACAAACTGGGTGTCGCTGGCACCTGCCCGCAGCTGGCAGGGAGTCAGCACCCAGTAAATGTTTACTGAGGGGAAGAAAGGTGGAAGCGGAGCCCCACCCCCCAGCTGAATAGCAGAGGTGCGAAGGAGGGACGAGTTTTCTATGGTACTTTTCCACTCCGCTCCCTTGCCGAAGCTGCCCTTCCAGCAGGTCCCAGCCCGTGGGTCCAAAGGGACTCTGCTGTGGGATTTATCTCGTTTCCCCACAGTGGCTGTGTCCCACCCTAGGGCATTTTTGTTTTAACTGAGGACTCACAGCCCAGGTGAATTAAACCCCAAGGAGGGAATGTTGGGCCTCAGGGCAAGCGAAGTTGAAGTTGTGCAAGGTCAGGATTCAGGAGCAGCAGGGTTCCGGCCTGGCCCTCCAACGTGTCTGTTCCTAGGCCTCGGCAGGTGCAATGAAGACGCAGGCTCCCTGGGGGAGGGGGCCCTCTGGGGGGGAGGTGCCCTGAGTGCCCCTGCGTGTGTGTGTGTGTGTGTGTGTGTGTGTGTGTGTGTGTGTGTGTGTGTGGTGTTGCTGTGGATGAGCTCAGCTGCTGCTTGGAGCCGCTTTGTCTCCCAGACTGCCCTAGGAGTGACGAAAGAGGGTCAAAGGTGCCAAATTCTTTCAGCAGCTATACGATAAGAGCCCCTACCAAACTGAGGGGGTGGCAGCCTTGGCGAGTCTGGGCCTGAGAGAGGGAGGGAGTCGGGCCTTCCCTTGGGACACTCAGTGAGGGGGCAGCCCAATCCTCCCCGTCCCGCAACTTGTTGGGAGGCAGGTGCTGGTGGGCAGTGACCTGTAGAGGAGACAGGGACACCTGGAGTGGCTCTGGACCCCTGGTCAACCCTGCGAAGGCCAGCTGCCAACAGTCACTTCTGATGAGACCAATCCTACAATCCCTTCTCAGGCCCCTTCCTCCACCTCTGTAGAATTCTGCACGGGAGCTTGTCCTTGTTTCATTCCCCTAATGATCCACAAGCACCCGGCGCTCTCTCTGGCCAAAGGGAATGAGGCCCAGCTCCCACCCGGGGAGCTCCCTGGCATGGAGAGAAAGACCCAGCCTCGGGCAACTGCAGCACAGCAGGCCGGGGGTGCAGGGGTTGGGGAATGTTAGGAAGGAAGCAGCTCCTTCTGGAACCCCTCTCCTTCCATGTCCACGCTGCGCACTCCAGCTCCGATCTCCCACTGGCTGATACTAGCTCATGTTGAACCTCGGCATGTGGAGAAGGGCTTGATACGCATTCTCCATCCTCACCACAACACAGCATAGGTAGCCACTGTGAACCCCTTTCACAGAAGGAAAAAACTGAGGAAGACAGTGGCTCAGGAGCTTGCCCCAGGCCTCATCCACCTTCCACTGCTTGATTTCCCTTCGCTCCTAACTCTTCCTCAGTATCGTGAGGAAGAGTATCGTGAGATTCCTGCTGCCCAGGGTTCTGGCCTCCATTCTCTGTCCTCTTTCTGGCCACCTCTCCATGATCTCATGTCCTCCCACGTGCTCAGCTGCCACCTCCCATATCTAGGTCAGAGGCGCCAGCACCCTCCAGACTTGCAGGCCCACTTCCTGCCCACCTGCTGTGCAGCGCCCTGCTGGCATCCTGCCAGCACCTCCGCCCCGCTGTGTCCACGTCCACCGTCTCTTCCAGACTTCTCTGTGACTATCAGCGGTGTCCCAGCTGCCAGGGCGTCTCTCTTTTGCTTGCATCTGGAACACAGTGCTCTACAGCACAACAGAGACAGAAGGTGTGGCAGGATACCCCTCTGAACTCTTTGGGTTGCAAGTGACAAAAGTCCTATTCAAACTTCCTTGCTGAAGGACAGACGTCTTTGAGTAGAGATAGTCTGAAGCACCGCTAAATCTAGTGGTTCAAATGGTGCTATCTGTTCTTGGACTTTCAGCTCAGCACTCACCTCATATTGGCTTCACTCTTAGGTCCCACAGGGTGGCAAAACCACCATCAGCTCTAGTGTAGGGAGTCAGAAAAGGGTCAGCAGAAAAGAGAGCCCTTCTTTTCCTGGTAGATCCTCTATGAGTCCTGGGGTTTGCCCTGTCTGGACCAACTGGAGTCTTGTGCACAGGTGCTGAGGTTAGAAGCATTCAGTGCTCTGATTGGCCAGGCTGGCTCAAAGGCTACACCAGAAGCAAATAGACAGAAAGCAGGAATACTAACAAAGGCTGTAAGATACCCAAGGGCTCCGTGAGATATGTCCCTTCCATATTGGAGGGTACTGGGGGAGGAGAGAAGAGGCCCAATTTGTCCAGATGATTTTTGTGACCACTGCTAGGTGAGACACATACCCAAGACACTCCAAAGGTTGAACTTTAGAATTCATGGTTCAGACAGAGCGGGGTTTGAGCCTAGATTCCATGACTGTGTTAGTCAGGCTAGGTTAGGAGACTCGTGGTGACCAACCACCCTAAGAACATCTGTGGTTAACGCAGTAGAAGTTTATTTCTTCCCCATGCCACATGTCCCATGCAGGACAGTGGGGGACTGTGCTCCACACAGTCACTTAGGGATCCAGGTGGTGGCTGGAGGTGCCATTATCTTGTAGCTGCACCATCGGCACACCCACACAGGTGCTACATCTGGGGAAAGGAGAGACTGGAGAACTGTGCCTGTGCCTATTCCCAGCCTCCGTTTGGAAATGACAGACATCATTTCCACTCGTATGTCATTGGCTAGAACTAGTCACAGCACAGCCTTCCTGGAGGAGGGTGTAAGAAAGGGAAGCAAATGCCTTATTCAGAGAGAATGACCACTGCTTCCACACCCACTAGCTGTGTGTCTGTGGTGAAGTACTTACTCTGTGTGTCTCAGTTTACCCATCTGTTAACTGACGACTACAATAGCTCCTTTCTCATAGGGACAGTCAGGATTGAATCCGTTTCTACATGTAAGTATCTCAGAAAAGTGCCTGACACATTTAAATGGCTCAATAAGGGTTAAATATTAATAGTACCAATCCCACCCCTTTAGGTTCTCTTGTCTGTAAATGACCCCCTGCTGTACCGATAAAGAGGTCAAACATCATTCGATAATGTTCTGGTCCAAGATAGGAACTTAGAGCCCAGTTAGTTTCAGTGAGTAGTTTGATATCTTTGAACTTTAACTTCGTCTTCCATTAAAACAGGTCCCTGCCCACCTTTTAGGGTTCACACGAGAGCCTGGTAGGAAAATGGTTGGTTAAGGAAGTCATGCCTGCATTAAGCCTGTTTTGCCTACCGCGATGGCAGAAATGGCCTACACATTTTAAAGATTTACATCGGGATTAAAACCAAAAAAGAGTTTCTGCAGCTCACCCCAACTTCAGCAGGGAACTCTGGGGACCAAGACCACTCCCACCCCTAGTGCCTATGTCCGGACCTCTCCAGATCTGGCCACAGGCCTCCTTGGCAGCTTGACCTTCATTTGGATGGGGTTGGCTGCTGCAGTCACCTGTGGGCACAAATGGCCTTTCCCAGAGATGGACAGGAGAAGCACAGGCCCATGCGTGGCTATGTGGTTTGCAACAAACAAGACTTCAACTCATTTGGTCCTTCGTGCATTCTTTCATTCAGTGCATACTTACTGATGGCCTACTGTGTGCCAGGCCTCTGCAAGGAGCTTGGATTCAGAGGTGAACAGCGAGATGTGTCCAGACATATATTCTAGTTGGGGTGGCAGGGGCAACAGACAGCAAACGAGGAAAGAAGTGAGGGAACAGATAGTACTGCAAAGAGAAGTAAAACAGGGCAATTCCGAGAGAGAGGAGAGAGAGGAAGGGGTGTGGCAGCAATAGATAAAGTGATCAGTGAAGGCCTCAAAGAGGAGGTGACTCGAGAATCCACCCTGCAGCACCTTGGGAACAGAGCATTCCCTGCACAGGTGCCCTAGGAGGGGAATGGAGGGGCCAGGATGCCCGGAGCTTTGTGAGAAGGGGTGATGGGAAGGCCGGGAGGTGGGAGAGGCAGGGGGAGACTGGATCTCAGGGCCACCCCTTCTCACCTTGCAGGGCCCAACAAGTCCGTGCAGGTCTACCTCCTCCGGGAAGCCAAACCCTACCCCCAGCTAACTCTATGTCCCCTCCTGTGGTTGCCGCCTTGCTCCAGTTGCACCAGTTCCTCGGGCTCCTGGCAAGGGCGACAGTGTGAGATAAGCGGGAATTGCAATGTGCTCTGTCTTTGCCCTCAAGGAACTGGGAAGATAGGATCTGTGTGGCCCCCACAAGACGACTGACATTACAGACTGGACAAGAGCACCAGGGGAGGGCTCAGGGGACGTGCGCGGAGAATGGAGGGTGGGGGTGTCCGGGAAGTGCGGAGAGCTTAGCTTTAACAGAAGGTAAGAATTAGCTGGAGGAGGGTGAAGGTGGCATTCCACATGGGAGGGATGTGGAGCAAAGGAGTCCTCATGGGAGGAGAGCATCGGAGGACAGTCATGCGCAAGTCAGTTTGACCAGCCCCAGGGCTTTGAGCCACCAAGAAGGAAAGAGGAGCTTGGAAAAGTGAAGGAGTTTGGAAAGGTAGCCGGGGTAGTGGCACAGAGTATTCTGGGTACAGATGCCCAAAGACAGGAATGAGGACTCTGGAGCTAGATTACTGGGGTTCAAGTTCAGGTTCTGTCACTTACTGATGCTGGAACCTTGACAAGTTACTTAACCTTTCTGTGCCTCAGTTCCTCCATCTGTAAAACAAAGATCCCAACAATACTCACCTTATGTTATAAAGTTTAAATGAGTGAATATTTGCAAAGCACCTTTGAATAAATAACACCTGGTCCAAAGTGATATATAAGTGTTGGTTAAATTAGATGAATGCTGGTGAGCAAGCGAAACCCCACCCTGAAGGCAACTGGGAGCTCTTAGATGTTTCTGGGCGGGACCATGCATGGAGGAAAAGGGTGCTTTACTCTGATTCACCCCGTGCAGGTGGGATCCGAGGTAGAGAGCCAGGAAGGCAAGTTAGGAGTCTACTGCAGTAGTCTAGGCATGAGATGCTGAGTGTCTGATGAGGGGCGCCAATGAGATTAGGGGGATGGAAAGGTGGGCCTGGTGGTGGAAATGCTCACGACACCTGCTGACTAGGTGAGGGCAGTGGGGTGGGGGCAGTGGGGTGGAGATGGAGGAGCCTGAGACCTTGGACTTGTGTGATGAGGCGAGTGTGGGGCTGTGTTAGAGAGGGAAGTGGGAAAAGCCGTCTGGTTTGGAGGAAGACCTGCCTGCACATGGAGTGGGTGGCCTTAGAGGGGATGGCGCGCCCACTGTGTTCTTCTGGAGCTATCTCATGGCTTCTGGCTCTTGGAGAGAGATGAGAACGAGGGTTTCAGCCCTGGCGTCTGCTCACCTGCACAGCTGCATGTTGGGAGGAGGGCTGGTAGGCCATGGAAGGGCAGTAAATATTTGATGAGGCTGAGTCCACACATCCTCCGCACGCGGCATTCAAAGGGCGATCAGCAAAGGAAGACCCTGCCCGTGTTCACCACTCCCAGCCTCGCCCTGCTGGGCGGTGAGGAGCCTGCAGCCTCACAACCCAGCTCAGCACCAACCACACTCCTCCCCTGCTACCACCTGGGTTAGGGTCCCAGCTGGGATCCAGGGATGGTATTAATAGTTGGGATCGATGGCATTTTGTCATTGGTTTCTGTTAACACATATTGACTGGGCACCTGCTTCAGGATCTGCTGAGTACGAAAGACAAACTGTTCCTTAACCAATGGATTCTGTGACCTTTTACTATGTTCGCGAGTCTCTGTAGAAGGCACAGGGCTCAAAGTAAAAGTAAATGCGTGGCTCCAGAAACCATGTTAGTCGAGCTTTTTGTTTTTCCATTTTTAATTATTGATAACGGCTTCAATACAGATATCAGAGAACTGTATCCGGCTTCCAGTCGTGAAAGTCTTGTGTTAGCCTGGCTTTTAAGTATAATTATTCCCTCCAATCTTCCTTACAAAGAGTTCTTAATTATATGAATAAACATATTTGTGAAATTTTCTTGGGATTCAGTTCATCCGCTTCCTAAAGTTTGTCTTAAAAAAAAGTCACATTTCTTCCTTTTTTAATTCGGAAAAGAGTCAAGAAGAAACTTAAAATCACTCATACTCCTACCACTCAGATAACCCTTTGTTTTTACTTTTTAAACGCCTAGGGAAAATAATTCCATGCTGGGGACAGACCACAGAAGGAGCAGAATTCTCTCACTCCTCCTTCCCCGCCCCAGTTTCTCCTCCTAAAGTTTTGTGTTATTGCTGTTTCTTAAATATCCCTCCAGAAAATGCTTAATGCGTTTAGCAGCATTATAAATGCATTACGTGTATCCTCGTCTTAAAAGTTTCTCCCAGAAGTTAAGAACTGTTGCTCTCTCTGCGTTTTGATAATCCGTTTTTATGGGGTTTTTTTTGTCTTATTGTATCTGCGTTTTAAAAAGCTGGAGGAACCAGCTCTCTAATGTTCTTCTGTCTTGGACTAGCTCGGTGACATCGGTGAGTCTGAGCCTCAGTTCCTCATTGCTAAAATGGGGATTCTCGTGGGGACGCGGTGGCAGTGGGGACGCAGGCGGTGACACGGCGGGTGTCCCCTAAATGCTCAGAGCATTCCCTTAGCCCCTGTTGGAAGGAGGGGCGGAGGCTGCTGGTTCTAAATAAATGTTACAGAAGGGCCTGTCATCAGTTGCCCTTCAGAGTGACCTGTCACTTTGTTTCCTGGCTACAGAAAGACGAGTATGAGAGTCCCCTGACTAGAGATGGCAGGGTAACATGAATTCCTCACCTTTGGTGTCGACTCCTACCCCAGGCGCTCAAGCAATCGCAATCCAGACCCCGGGAGACTGATCCCATCTGTCCCTGGCTGGGAAGGAATCCCTGCCAACAGCTGGGCCAGGCCCCTGACCTGCGGCCCCTGTCCCCCGCCCCCTCTTCTTTCTCTAAGCTGAGGCTTTAAGACCTCTGTGACCCCAGCAGCAGGGGGCAAATGGCTCACAAGAAAGGCCTCCAGCATCCTCTGGGGGCCAGAAGGCAGCTTGGCTATTGTCAGCAAAGCTGCGTCCAGCCCCAGGAAGTCAGAAGCGAGGGCGAGATTGCGGCCCGGCCTGAGGATGGGGGCTGTGGGGATGGCAGAGGGTGGACAAAGGCTGTTTGTTGCGTGCTGGGAAGCACCAGCCCATGGCGCTGGGTCCTTTGTAGGCCTTGCTTACTTGGCCCTGCCAGCTGCACTCCCACCTTGCAGATGGAGACACTGAGGCTCAGAGAGGCAAGCAAGCCAACTTGCCATTCAGAGAGGAAGGGGCAGATCCAGGACTGGAATCCACCCGCAGAGTCCAGAGCTTATGTTGTACCACGGCGTCAGGCACAGGTCAGCGTGAGGGAGGGGCCCAAGCAGGGCACCCAGAACTCCAGGTCCCAAAGTGGCTGCCCACTCACAGGCACAGGCACACCTCTGTGGGGTCCACTTCTACAGTCCTGCTCTCTCTGTATTCCCAGCATCTGGACAGTGCCTGGTACATAGTAGGTGCTCAGGAGGCCTTTGAGGCATGGAGAAGGGAAGGGACAAGGAAGTGACTACTTGCTTAACTAGATCTGCCTACCCCACACACTGAGGCTGACCCTCCCTGGACTTGACGTGTTCTCAGGGCCCTCAAGCAGTGTGAGCTTAAGACCAGGCCACTCTGCAGATTTTGGAAAGGGCCACTGGCCCCACTCACTTTGGCAGCCTCCTTGCCAGGCCTCCCGGGAGAGAGGGAAGAGCAATGCCCAGCTAGGAGTGGAGACCCAGGCCGACCTCTTCTTGCCCCCTGACCTTGGGCCCTTGCTTTGCCACCACCCCAGCCATGGCCCTTCCTTCCTGTAACAGGCAGTGGGGGCTGTGAAGGCTGCTGGAGGCCTGAAGGCTGCTGGAGGCCTGGCTGGGGCTCAGGGCTTGGTGGGTGTTGAGGAGTGGGCTGAAGGTCACAGGGGGTCAGTTCCCAGCTGCCGACGTGCAGTCCCAGCTCACGGGGGGATGAGATGTCCGAGATCCCCGCCTAGGAGAGCACGTATTGGTCACAGCAAGAGCAGCAATGGTGGAGCAGCCGCCGGGCATCAAACGCAGGTCCTCTCCGTGTCATTTCTCATTTAGCTCCAGCACACTTAGGAGGCCAGTACTATTATTATCATCTTCGTGTTCCAGATGAGCCAATGGAGGTGCCAAAAAGTTATCTTGTAAGTGGGATTTGAACCCGGGAGCCTGGCTCCAGAGCCCTTGTGTTCACCACTGGGATCTGCTGTCATTCTCGCAGCCGAGTGTCCCACACAGCTGCTTTTGTGGCCTCTGAGAAAGGCCCTTCCAAGCGTTGGCCCCACCTACCTCCACCGTTCAGGTGGGCCCCAGTCAACTGTGTTCAGCTGAGGGACAGAGAAAGCCAGCTCCAGGGGAGGGTCAGGAGGGCTCCGGGAGGGGGGACCTGGTGCAGGTGTTGGCCAGACAGACGGACACTGCAGGGAGGGCCTGAAGGCGCAGAGGTGGGTGTGTTTCATGGATTCTACCTGGCTGGGCTGGAGAGCGAGGTGTGAAAGGAGGGGCTTTGAAAGGCGACACTGGAAGTCTCACTCGTGCAGAATGAGGGCTTTACCACTGACCTGGGGGAGGGGAGATGGGTTTTAGACACAGTGGCGTGAAAGCTGGCTGAGGGTCACAGTGGGGCCAGGCTCTGGGAGAGGTGCTGCACCGCCATTCTGCCACTGTGCCCTCAGAATGGCCTGCGAGACAGGGACTGCTGTTCCTTCTTTCTGGGCCTCATTGTTAAGGCTTTGCTGGCAGCATCTTGGGACCCCCGAACTTCCAGGTAAGAAGTCCAGCTCCTCCGGTGGAGAGGCCACATGGAGAGGGCCCATGGAAAAGGGATGGCCCCGACGGCTAGGAAGAGAAGCCGAGCCCAGCCAGCCACCAGCCAGCCACATGAGTGGACCCCCACCAGGACAAGAGGAAGAGCTGCCTCAGCTGACGCTGAGATGACGCTGAGATGACGCTGAGATGACGTCAGCTGACGCTGACACGTGAACAGAGATGCGCTGTCTCCACCAAGCCCTGCCCACGCTGTGGAGTCATGAACAAATGATTATTGTTTTAAGCCACTAAGTCTTGGGGTATTTTTTGTTAAATGCTGCGATAAATTTATTTGTTTGTTTGTTTGTTTGTTTGTTTATTTACAGACAGGATCTTGCTCTGTTGCCAGGGCTAGAGTATAATGGCATCATCATAGCTCACTCACTGCAGCCACAAACTCCTCTGCTCAAGAGATCCTCTTGCCTCAGCCTTCCAAGTAGCTGGGACTACAGGTGCATGCCATCACACCCAGCTATTTTTTAAATTTTTTTGTAGACATCGGGTCTCGCCATTGCCCAGGCTGGTCTCAAACTCTTGGCCTTGAGCAATCCTTCTGCCCCAGCTCCCAAAGTCCTAGGATTACAGGTGTGAGCCAGTGTGCCCCACCTAGATATTTAAAACAGAAATTGGTCAGGAGATGTTGAATGAATAAAAACATCAGATGCAGGCAAGCTGCCAAGATGCATTTCTCTTCTTCAGAGAAGTCTTTCCAGGTAGATCATGCTCACCCAGGTCACTCCGGCCACTTTTCTTTGTTCAGCCACCATTAATCACTCACGTGTGTCTGTTTCCTGAGCCCTGGCTGCAGGTTCCCCGGGGCAGGGGCTGAGAGATCTATGTTCTTTTTGCCCATGCAGAGCCTTGGCTAGAGCCAATGGGCCTGATCAAAGCCCAGCTCTGCCACTTGTTTGCTGTATGACCTTGGACAACTCAAGTCACCTTTCTGAGCCTCTATTTCCTTATCCATAAAATGGGGAGAATGACCAACCTTGGGAGGGTAAATAAGATCACATTTGTAAAGATCCTAACATAGAGCCTTACATGTAAGTGCCTCCTGTACTGCCATATCCCCCTTCCTTATCTCCAAATAGAGCAAGCAACTTCAGGTTCCAATGAACCCCTCCGTAGGTCACCCCTAAAACATCTTCTCCACAGGTCAAGCCCGGGTCTGAACGTCTAGCATCAGTCCTGTTTTTGGCTACGCTCTGCCTGATTGTGGGTCTGCTGGGAAGTGGCTGGTGATGGAGCGAGACCCACTGCCAGAGTCAGAAGGTCTGGGCTCCAGTCCCAGCCCCTGTGCCTGCTGGTGGGGAGACCTGGGACAAGAGCTGTGCTGTGGATCCTGCCCTGGCTGGTAGAGTTGCTGTCAGCCTCCAGTGAGTACCAACAGATGCCACTCTATGGGATCAAGTGTGGGCAGCTCAATGCTGATGCCATTTTTGGTCCCTTCAGTAGGAATCGGTTCACCAGAGCTGTGCTGTCTGAAATAAAATTAAATTTAAAGCTCAGTTCTCCATTCACACTAGCTACATTTCAAGTACTTGTTAGCCACATGTGGCTGGTGGCTACCATATTGCACAGACAGAGAATCTTTCCACCATCACAGAAAGTTCCATTCAACAGCATTGCACTAGTTTTTCCAATAAGATGGCCAGCGGCAGAAATGAAAGAGAGAGATGGAGACAGAGAAAGCTTGAGCGGAGATGGGTGGTGGTTTTCGGTTTTTGCAGACCCTGTTTGGCCGACCGGATTCAGGGATGGCCACTGACCTTGACCTCCTCCCTGTTAGCAATTGTCCTGGGCAGTTTCTCTGCAAGCAGCATTTTCTCACCGTGAGTTCAGGAAGGTTGGGGGCCACTTCCAACGGGAAGTGGCCAGAACAGACAGGGGCCAGGCTGAGCACTGCATGCTGATTTCTTCCTGGCCCAGGGGCTGGCAGGGCTCCTCCTCCTGTTCCTGGGCACAGGAGTGCCAAGGTGACAGCGCCTGAGCTCGGTGCTAAGGGACCAATTAGCCAGTCATGGGGTGCATCCCATGGCCCTGCTGCCAGCCTGTGGAGGCCTCCTGAGCCTCAGGTCCTCTCCCTACTCCAGGCCAGGGCACCAAGAGCCCAGCCCACACAGGGGCAAACAGCACCAGCCAATGCACCTTGGCCAACAGGGAGGTCCCGGAGCTCAGAAAGGACAGACCCAAGGACCCACTCTATGAGAGGTCCAGCTGGGAGGAGGCCCCAGGGAATCCACACTTTCTGACTGGCTCAATAAATCTCCTTCCTGCTTACCACAACAGACATATATGAACACAAGCTGTGTTCATATATGTACACAAGCAGACTCACATACAGCAAACACCCAGACGTGCACACAGAGATCCACCCAGGGATGGAGACAGACACATAGGCACCCAGACATAAAGAGCAGATGTGCCCTCCCATGAGCAGGGTGCAGGCTCAGAGCTGCACATACATGTGCGCAGGAGGGCCCAGAATTCATCCTCATTCCCCTAATCCAAAAATACCTTCCATTAGCCGGAAGTTTCAACCGTGTGCCTCTCCAAACAAAAACAGTCCCCACGGCCCCTCATTGACTACAGGCTAAGCACCCTGCAGTACCACAAGCCCCCACACCTTGCACACGGGCTGGAGAGAGGGGTGTCACCCAGCTGGACATGTGACCTCCCCTGCATCAGCCCCAGGCTTTGTCTCTCTCAGGACAAAGAGGGTGTGAGAACCCAGCACCTGTTCTTGGGGTTTCCCAGGCACTCCTGGGAGGGCACCTGCTTGTCCCCTCTGCCCCCCTCTAATCTTCACAGCAGCTTCGGTTTTCCCACGGGGCTCCCGTCCCCTCCCCACGCTCTGCAGCAGGCAGGCAGCATGACAGGTTACAAATCAGAAGTCATTCTCTCCTGAACAGGTGTGTGCCAGGGCTGGGGGCAGGGCGGGGAGGCTAAGGCTGAGCAGGAGTTCCTAGAAGTCTCTGGGATCCTGGGATTTCACGGGTCCATGGCTGGAACCCTGCTCTGAGCAATCGGTCAGGCGACCAGAGGCCGTGCTGGTTCCTTCCCCTGCCCAATGCCAGGCTCACTCTCCACGTTAGCCTTTGTGAACTTGAGCCACTTTTGTGAACTTCAGCCTTCCTCCCGGTTGCAGACTTCGGCGAAAGATACTCGGGAAAAGACAGGCTTCCCATGCTCTCAG
Organism: Lepilemur ruficaudatus; assembly: GCA_963574885.1. Taxonomy (NCBI): domain Eukaryota; kingdom Metazoa; phylum Chordata; class Mammalia; order Primates; family Lepilemuridae; genus Lepilemur; species Lepilemur ruficaudatus. Next base: position 1,752 of record CAUYRT010013195.1, on the reverse strand, counting down.
CCCCAGCCTGGCAGCCCCGACACCCCATTCTGTGATTCCTCTGCCCAATCCCAGGTTGCAGCCCATTCTGCCTCAAGGCTGGTAGGTTTTCAATAGCATCAACTCCCATCCCCTTACCCCGTGGGAATTTAAAATAAAGTCAGCGTCACATCTCTGAAACCACAGGCAATATCCTTGTGCCAACCCAGAGTGTTAAATATCTCCCTGCTTTGTGCCTTCTTAAGACCAAGAGCAAATTTTATTAGATAATAACAGATCATTAAAATAAAAATTTAAATATGAACAGATAACATTACTTACATAAAAGCAGTTCATTTACAAGTAATGGCCATCACTAGAATGCAAGCAACAATGTAAACTCTACAAGGGCAGGTATTTTTGTCTGTGTTGTTCACCAATGTTATCCCAATAGCCTGGACTAGTGATAGGCATATTGTAGGTGCTCAATAAATATGTGTTGAATCAAGTGCTTACTATGTGCCAGGCACTATCTAAGTCTCTTTCAAGTATTAGTTTATTTAATCCTTACAACATTGTGAGGCAAGTAATATTATTCCCATTTTGCAGACAGAGAAATGGAGGCACAGAGAAACTAAGTAACCTGCTCAAAACCACATACCTAGAAAAGGGAGATTTTGTGCCCAAGCAGCCTGGCCCTTCGCTCCAGGCTTTTGATCACCAAGCTCTATCGCCTCTCTCAACAGAAATACCATGTCATGGAAGTTATGATATTTCACTGAGCTTTTTTGTTCTATTTATTTAACAATAATTTATTGATATGTGTCTCTCCCATATCCAGACTATGATATCCCTGAAGTCAAGGGGATGGGGGACATGTCTCAAATACAGAAAATACTTGATCAAAGTTGATGGAGTGAACAAACGGCACTTCCTTCCTTCTCTCTGTATACTATATATGTCATCCACCAAAGGCCCTGGAAATGATTTGAGGGGAGCGGAAGAAACGAGGGGTCAGTGGCTAAAAGCACAGACTCGAGTCTAAAGGACTGTGTTTGAACCCCATCTCTATCCCTTTCTAGCTCTGTGACTTAGAGCAAGTTACTCAACCTCTTGGGCCTCAGTTTCATCATCTGTCAAATGGGGATAATAATAGCTTCTGCCTACCAGAATTGTTTAAGGATTAAATGAGATAATGCTTGCTCAGTGCTTGGCACATAGTAAGGGCTCCATAAATGGCAGCTGTTGTCACTGCTAATATGATGTTAGTGTGACTTCTGCTCGCCCTGTGTGTGATGTGAAGCTGAAGCCTCTCATTAGCCCTTCCACAGGCTACAGCCGGCAGCTTGTGGGCAGGTGCCCGCAGCAGGCGTGACCCACTCCTCCCCATCTGTCAGGGTGAATCCTCTGCCACTTCCGGTCAGAGCTTACAGCCTGCTTATTAGGTAAATTAGACGCGACACCTTTCCAAAGACACCCTGGCTCCAAAGCCAGCCGTAACATCTGTGAGGAAGATTTGGGAATCGACCAGTTCCCACTAGCCTCTGGTGCCAGTGGGGTGGGGATAGGGAGCCCCAGAAGACGCTGGTCATTCCTCTCTGGGATCACTGGCTGGCTCCTGTGGTCCTCTCTGGGTCAGATTGCCAGATGGAATATAGGACACCCCGTTAAATTTGAATTTCAGACAAACACCGAATACTTTTTCAATATACATATGTTCCACGTAATATCTGGGATATGCCTAGCTGAAAAAAGTATTTGGTATTTATCTGAAATTCAAATTTTACTAGGCAT